>JAQGAA010001514.1:0-15375 GCA_034696425.1 Isotoma viridis | reverse complement strand
TGTAGTGTTGATTGATGATGATTGTTGGTGTGTTTAGTGTAATTTGAAAATACAGTAATTTTAAGTGAAGGAAAAAGTGTGACAGCACACAGCAGAGATACAAAGATCATACAAGATTATGGATTTTGTATTATTAAAAGAATAAAACATTAACAACAAAACATGACAAAATTGGTGTTCTTGTGTGGGTATAAAAATAAAAATCTTACCGTCCTCAATCAGTTGACACGGTTGACAGTATGGGAACAAAGAGGGTAGGAAAAACGACGGAACTTTGACCGTGTGTCTTCTTTGAGTTCTTTGGTGACTAGTGACTATGTGTTTTTATGTTTTACGCCTGACTTGATTCTTTGATGATAGAAATTTTGAAGCGTTTAATTAATAAAAAATAATATAATAATAATAATTATATTACAAAAATTTTAAATTTTAGACCACTCGGGTTTTAAACTTTTATTATAGTTTCACAATCCTGTTAAAATATTTTTTTTAAAAACCTGATGTGGTCTAAAAAAGATGAATGAATGAAGGGAAATAAACCGGGGTTTGTCATATGATATCCCATAGTTACATATTATATTTTCATTACATCAGCAAAATAATATCAGAGATCCTACCTAACAAAAAGCTTGGACCAACTACTACTACACGACGACGACTCTTTTCTCTTCGTGTGCGCTTCTTTTAGTCAAAGCTGGTGCGACTCAACGACTTGGATTGGTCTAGAAAGTGGTTGCCTAGGACAAAATGAAACAAAAACCATTAGTTGAGGCTCAGAGAGCATTATCTTCACAGATTATCTCATTCTTGTGATCTCATTTATTGGCGTTGGAGTGGTCGTGTCGTATAGTTTAAAGTTGTCACTGCTTGTCACCTACTCGAATAAGAGTGATGGTTTCATGCACTTTTAGTAACAATGTCATATCAAACTTAAAAACACGCTAAATTCTATTAAAATAAGATGAAATTTAAACTGGCAAGTAATTGTACTATGTAATGTATCTAACTTGGTAGCATGGGTGAGGGTTGTAAAATTTTATGAGATTCAACTACTATATGCTACTTTGAAAGACATGTACTTACGATTTAAGGGTTTCTTAAACTGAAAATGATGTGAACCCTTTTACGTTTAAAAAAGTTATGTAGCTTGTGTTATTTTATAACGTTTTTAAGATGACGAATTAGTTTTTGATTGTTGTCCGGAGATTGCTCAAACTGTTATTTTGAATGTTTGATCGAAGTCTGAAGCTGTAGATTTCGTAGTTGTGTTTTATGAGTCGGTCGAGTGAAAAACCAAAAAAGCAAAATCATTTCCAGAATACTTATTTTTAATAATTATTTTAAATTTTTATTTTTCCTGGTATAAATTACAATAGTATTATATAAAAAAACATTACATCAGAACATGTCTTACCTTAGACGAGCCCTTGAAAGCACAAAAAATTAAAACATGACATTAAATACACATAGTCGGTAGTGCATTTAATAATTAAGAAACTCAGTGTTTGACTTGAACATTATATTACAATGACAAATATCGCAAAAACAATTACCTATGTAAATTATGTCAATTCACTAAATCAATCGAGTATCACATAAATGTCTATTTTACAGAGAGTTGCGATCAAGTTTCACAATAACTGGCGTCGTGTAACCTTTATAATATACCACTATGCATAGCTCACTAATGTAAACTTAAACCTTACATAATTATGCTTGTAATATTGCAAAGATTTCATCTGAGGAACATTTCCATTTAATAATCTGGAAAAGAATGACTATATATTACAAACCATGTCATTCAAATCATATAAGCGTTTTGAAAACATTTGGCCTTAAATGATAATCCATTGCACATATTGTTGATACACATTAAAAATAAATGCCAACCAAAGTAAACCAAAGTAACTAACTGTCAATTCTAGTCTAAATACTTACAAAACAGAAGTGTTTTATTGGACTATAACGTCGATATTGCATATTTGTATGAGCTATAATGAGGTGAAGATGATTATCGATAATGTGTGTTCTCTTAAGATAAACTAATATCTACAGTTTGTATTATATTAATTATTAAGTCAACATCATATCAAATAAGAATCTGCAGCCAATTCTTGATACGTAGAATCTACAACAATATTCATAACTAATAAATATTAGAAAAAATGTGCGGTCATACGGTCTAACTTAAAAGAATCACTACACACAATACAATTGAAATAACTCACTATGTAATTTTACTATTTGTGATATACTATACAACTATTGTCCATTACCGATTACAGGGAATCAAAAGGAATGAAAACAATGCATATATTTGTATGATTTATTTTTCTTACTTTTTATTTTCATAATCTGAAGTCGTTATACTGAAATGATCACAATGATCAACCATGACGATTCAAACTGCCACTTTCGAAGATTTCTTGTGTGTTAAGTGCAGCTGCTTTTTAAAATTGCATAGTAAAGTCGAATTTTGGAGTTTCCAGTGGAGGAAGTTCAGGTAAATCAGAAGTGAAAGTTGGTTGACTGTACATTATTTGCAACGATGCAGAAGTCGTAGGTGAGGCTTCTGCCATTTTTTCAATTTCTGCCATTGACTGACTAACACTTGGAGTAAGAGTATTAGAACTTGAATTTTCTTTTTCTTCCGTTCGGGAATGACTCGCTTCCTTTTTATAATGCTCCAACTCCGTTTCTAAAATCTTGTATTTTTCTCGGGATTCGGCGAGCTCATTGATTAACTACAAACAAATCAATTAGTAAAACCACTATAATTAAAAATTTTATACGAAAAAAATTATTCATTTTTAAAGCACCTTATCAACGAGAGCCCTGAGGTTAAAGTTGACAGTTTGTAACTCCTCAATGACTTCAGAATCATTTTTTGGTCTAATCGTAAATTCCACTCGAGGTGCGTAAGGTTCATCTGCACTGTGAGTTTTGTGCAAATCTCTTGAAGGAGAGAACTTACGCTCCGACAGCATTTGTAGCAAAGAATCTGCCACGTCAAAATTCTTCTGAATTTCTGGATGCGGTAATAATCGCCGTTGGACAATAGGTACCAATACCTTTCTTTTCTCCCCAGAATAAGTGACGGGCTTCTCAGCCATCTTCCGAATTTTTGTACTTGGCGTGTTAACAACTTCCCTACAAATATTAACGTTTCGAAATGCTCTATAAATTTACTGGAATTTAATTTTAAACAAGGATATTCTAAAGAAATATTACCGTAATACTGTAGTTAGCTCCGCTTGTCTTTTGTAAAACTGCACCTGCTCTTCAAGTGATCGTTTGCAGGAACAATCTTCCGGTAATGTTTCTCCTAAGGTTTGCAAAATTTCAGCAGCCTTTAAATGATATTCAGCTGCTTCTGACAACTTTCCCTTTCTTATCAACTTAAAAGCTCGGCGACCGGCTTCGTGAGCCTGGAAAAAAAAATAATACCGAAACTCAAAATCGGATTTTTGTATTCAAAAACTCTAGTCATATCGATCTATCTTCGACGTTAAATTAAACTTTAAATGCTTTAATTGCTTTTATACATTTTTTTCGTCAGTTCTGAAAACGAATTATGACCCATTAATTTGTGAAATTGTGACATAGGATACATTTGGCATATTTTAGCAAAGTCGCTTTTAGTTTGCAAGGATTTGCTCAATTCCTGGAATTTTTCTTGCGAGCTGCAAGGCTATTCAGCTATTCATTATGTTTTCATTCTGGAATTATAAACTTTTATAATCATTCATTCTATCTAAATGCAATTAGGTAGAATATACTTTAAATGTAACAGAGCTCTGTCGTTAATTTAGCAAAACATTTTATCCATGGAGACTTTATCTACTAGTATTAATTAAACAAATCTTAGTTGCTGATTTGTTTTAGCAATGCATAAATGCTCCTAATGAAACCGAAATTGGCTAAGTACTTTCATCCTTGTTTTATTTGGTTTACTCCATGAGAATTAGCTATGACAAAAAAATTAAATAAAACAACCATTGTATTCTAACCCCCATCCATATTTTGTCTCGTTGTTAATTCACTAGCTAGAAAATTATGTTCCGAATAAAGACATATAACTTGACATGACTACTAAAACTGATGTATGAAATTTAATCTTATTCATTACTGGAGCTACTGGAACATAAGGAAAGGACCATCCATTTAAGATGAACTGTTTGACTTATCACACGTTTTATCATTGAGATAACATTGAATGCTTTTAATTAAGATTTTCCCTCATCCAGAAAAGAAAAGAACAAGACAAAACTTATTGTTATAGTATTTCAGATCAAATCACCAAGACTGTAATGGTAAATATACAACAAAAGATATCTGATTACGTATTACAAATGACAGTTGAACTCAATGATCCCTTTTAGATCACATTTCGAGAATGGGCTTGACAGTTTCTTTTGCTTTCATCCAACCTGATATAAAAATAAACTTACATTAGTGAAAGTTTCTTTCTTTTCAATCTTTTCTTATTATACAAGGTGACACTTTCCTTAAAAGCTTATCCTTATTACGTGTGATATAAAAGGAACAAATTGAATCTTATCATGCCCCTACATCGAAATCCGAATTTTCCAATTCGTATAGATTGAATAATTGAATTAAACAGCAGTGGTAATGGGGTAACTGACGGTACGAACTGTATTACCTGTAATGCTTCTAAATTACTAACCTATACCTTGGAACACCCCGACTACACATCAATGGGCCACGTTTTTCATAGTACAGTAACTGTAACCTACCACGCTTCGGAATTAATTATCGCATCCTTTCAACTTTTAAGGTACACCGTCAGTAAGTACTTAACCGAGTGCTATGTTTCAGAGCGTAGGTCTCATCGTAGGAGATCAGCTCGAACACCTTAATTTTTAATGGAAAATGAATTTGACCGGAATATACTGGATTGTATAAAAGGATGAGATAGAATTCCAAGCAGTAATGGTCAAACTAACACATTCAACATTTGTAAATACAACAATTCCTGTTACTAATACTGCAAACCAGGGAGTATTCTAATATAAATGTGAACCCATGTTGTATACCCAGAAGGTTTTGTAATTCGGAAATTAAAAACAGATTAATTAGGTTATCTCGAATTCCCGAATCATTTTCTGGGAAGGGTGGAAGCTCTAAGGGCGTTATACATTATAACAACTGATTAGTGATTAGAATTTCTTTTCCATCTACCTAATGTGTACATAGGAAGTAGACACAACATTTGAATAAAATATTCCATAAGAACCTTATAAAGAGGTGAATTTCCATTAACTGACAAAAGTCCGTCCATTAAAAGCGGCTCTTCACCAGCGCAAGCAACGTCCACCTTCAGAACCGAATCCAATCCGTATTTCTGAAAACCGAGATACAAAAATCATGAAATTAAGTCAGATTAAATGATTTCTTGATAACACATAACACCCCCACACCATTCCTAGGCTTTTCATTCCATCTGTTAATGTTACTTAGTCTTTTCATTTCTACGAAGGTGAAAGTTGCCACTTTCAAGTCTTAACAAATAACATTACACAATAGGTAATGAATGAAGTTCGGCCTCGGTCGGGGGTTTAAGTTGCCTGCACGTGGATATGAGTTTTATTTAGTACTTTGTGTTAACGTGTAGGACACACCGACACACCGAGTTATCTTCCTACATCAAAAACCATTCTGAATTTGTGATTTACGTTGCAATTTTTGTTCTTGGTTTTTTAACCAGCACATAATTCTATATTCTAAAAATTGTAAAAAAAAATGAAAATCCAAATCGTCTTTCAATATACAGCAGAACCAACTTATCAGTATTAAGAAATGTTATACCCTACATACGGAGTACATTTTACAAATTTATCATTAAGCAGAAAACATTTTCTTGAATTCCCTATCTCAGTTTTCATGGCTTTATGACGTTCTAACTTCACTGCAGAAAAGGTTTCTTTTGTCATGTCTGTACCCTGCATATCCATAAAATGAAAATGTAATCATTTTTAAAGAAAAGTTTAAAAAAACAACCAACGTTTAAACGAAAAGCTTGAACATTTTAATTCTCGAGTACCTAATAACCTCGTCCCTCCGCTCCGGTGTCCGGGAATAATCCCCCATTCGGGACCAATATAAAACTTTCTACCCCCGTCTTTAAACTTCGAAAAGTTAAGTCGCCATGTGGTTCTACTCCATCTAGGAAATACTGTAGTTAGCAATTTCTTAGCTCTATTTTTAAGAAATCGGAGAATGAATTGACAAAATGATTTCAAATTATTTCTCAATTACCCTGCTGGAGCGTCTAGATGTGCTCTTGCGACCTGAAATCCTAATTTTGTACGACTTATTAATCACAAATTAATAATTGTGTAAAGTAAAGACTTCAATTTAATAAATTCTGAGGGTGTCAAGTTTGTGGAATTTGAAGTTAACTTAGCAGAATTAAATAATAACAAATATAATGCAATAAATTAATGAATACAGCCCTACTAGAATGATTTTTAAAAGATCTACAAAAACGTTATTCAAATCTATCCATGTACTACGTATTGTGTATTTGTATTTGAGCATTTCAAAATTTCTACCATCAACACTTATTAACTCAAATACTTTTACATCTTAGATACCATTAGGTACTTTACATACTTCAAATTTAGATCTAGTATGTATTATAACAACAATCACATTAACAAAGAAAAATCCCAACACCTGCTTGCTATCAACTACTCTTGTTTGTCAGATTGTACTGGTTCTTTTATAAAATTCACAATAATAGTATTTCTTTAATTAAATATTACACAGAAACCAGTGTTACGAAAAGTAATTATGAGTGTGAAGTGTGGTTTTCTATAATTTGACACTGTCAACTTCAAAATTCAAACTTACTTAATTATTTACAGCTTCGTTAGACGTACCATCAACTGCAACTTGAACTATTAAATATGTTATTAAATGGGATCATACGTTTTGTCTGATTGTATCATAAAATTGTACAATGTGTGATTTATAATATAGTAGATAACAAATTAAAAATATCAATCCGTCAGTAGCACCACTTCACACTCATGCTTGCAAAGTTCCAATGATAAATCACCCAGGGTACGATTACACTTTTAATGGGATTAGTCAGACATTAGTTTTTAAGTTTTGTTTTCATTGATAAAAGAATAATTTAAAAATTCTAAAATCACAACTGAATTTTAATATCTTATTCGCAGTTGCAAAAGTTATTGGCTATTGCATATTGTGTATTGGTAGTTTGTCTTAACTAAAACTCTTTTAAAATTCTTTTGTTTTCTGCTCTCTTGATTGTCTCTGTTACTAGTACTACGAACGAACTATTAAAAAGGTTGTTTTGTTTGTGTTGTTATTTTTGCGTATATTTTGAATCCAATATTCAATTTTAAAGTATTTGTGTAAAGACTGTGGCTCATGGATGTCGCCAACATGAGTTTTATTTATTTGCTACCTCAACCTCAAGCCTGCCCAAAAATCTAAACTAAGTTACTAAAACTTTCACAAAACCAAGTAGTAAAAAGTACAAGCACGAGGCCTTTTTTATCCAACAAAACGCTGTTTAGAATGCATTTAATTCATCTGATGGATAATAATATGAAATTAGGCAATAATAATATAAGAAAAAGAATAAATTAATAATATTTCTGAATTTGAACTTTTTTAGTATTCTCTTCTTTAGAGAAACAAGAAGTATGTGAATATTAGAAGAACATATTGTAAAATATTTACATAGTTTTATCTCATATTATGTAAATTTTATTGTCTACGCATTTTTATTCTATTCTGTTTATGTCATTAGGTTTTAGGTACTAGGCAAATTGAACAATAGAAATTAAGCGAAAAATTCCTAGAGAATATTATTCATTGACCATGGATGTGTCAAAATATTGAACACTAAGAACATTTTCATGAACTGCTTACACCGTTAACATTAATATCCTAACAGTAGTTGTAAAAAGTAGGATTAAGTAGAATAAGGGTAATATATTTCAGAAATTGGTTTGTTTTTAATCCTTGAAATACAACCTGTAATTACAACCTGTAATTATGATTATATTGATGATTGATGGCATTTGGTAGGATCAGCTAAACGGTTTAGACAAAGCTTGTTGGACAGAAACCAAGTATTACGAAATAGCCGCACTGAAATGTTAATATCGCTAAAATTACTTGTCACTTGTACTACAAAAGTTGTGGAATTAATCGATGTATTGATTGAAATTTATTAGTCCACACTCACACATGATACAAAAATGGTATTACATGTATTTTTACTAATTTTTCATTTCAACTAAAGAGCATTAAAATGTTTAAAAAACAGAAGAAAGTACAAAAGAGATAGAAAGCGGTGATAACGATAAGGACCTAAACGTAGTTGTTGCTTTAGCTATTCTATTTTAGTTTTAAATTCTCATTAACTTTTTGCAGGTTTACGTGATTCAAAACTATGCTATATGTAGTGTAGATCAACTCTATTGTGAATTTAGTGAGGATGCTCTGTTTTCAGATTCATTTTTTTACAAGAGCTTCCAAAATATTTTCAACAGGACTTTGCAAAATATTTTCAAAAAGATTTTTTTAGATTTTTCCAGACTACTATGGAGTGTAAGTTGTAATGGCTTATTGATTATTGATGAGTTGATGGCACAAAAAATAGGCAAGTGAATTATAATTGGATTCTAAGTGTTTTCATGAATGAATGACAAAATCTCGAATTCATTGACACGGGATTCAAGGCTCAACCGTATACTTACTACTTACTTTAAAATTTCAGCTACCGGGGGTACGGGTACGAACCCCATCGTTATTGTAGCTAAAGTTTCCATTTATTCTGTCTTAATCATACGATGAATACTTGACCTCCCCTTTATTGCATCCAAACAAACACATTATTTTTTAAAGTGTTTTTCTAATTACCAGCATTTATATAATTATAAACATCGTCTGTCGAATTTCAGTTCCATAATTCTTTTCCATCAAAAGCTATTGAATATAAAATTAAAATAATCTAAATAGAGCGTTAAAAATAAATTCTGGAATCACTAGAAATAGATCGAAAAAAAACAAAAAGAGATTGATAAAATTACGAAGGTGCAACCTTTCATACCAGCATGTGTTCCAAGTTCCTAGTTGAACAGTGTAGTTAAAAATAAAAATAAAAGAAAGCTAGACTATTATTGAAGGAATTAAATCAAAAAATCAAATTTAGTCAATTACAGTTTTGTTTAAAAATAACTTTTCATTATAAAGTCAAATATTATAGACGTACACATGAACACATGTTCATACTTCAAGTTATGAACTTAATTAGAATTCATGCATCATAACAATAACAAGAAAACGTGGTCAGTCAAGTTGCTAAAATTATTTCAAGTATAAACACATTTCTCTTTCAAAATCAGCTATTTTTAATAAATTTCTACGCTCATGAATAAAAGAAGGCCAAAAGTTTGATCGAGTCACACTTCTCTCCAGATTAAATTTAGAATCCGATTCCTCCGCATCTGAAATAGTAAGAATCCCGATATCTCCTTCAATTGTTTTGTTCAAGTATTATTCTCATCCTTACACATACGTGGGTTGTGGACTGAATGAAGTTTCAAAAAGTTTGAACAAAACAGAATGAACAAAAAAGAGAAAGTCAGAATCCCACTCTAGTTGTTTTTATTTTTAAGTTTTTTTTCAGTGAAGTTTTGGAAAGTTTTCTATGGAAAATGAACACTGAAGTAGGTTCTTCTTTGTTTATTGAAGGAAAGTTTCTGTTCAAGTATTTTTTCCCAGGTGTTCTATGATACCAATGAGATGAATGTACAAATGAGCTAATATGCTTGTAGTCGTATAGTTGAAAGTGTTTAAAATCCTATCGACTAGGGAATAACAGATATCCTTGTACGTCAGTCAACTCTTGTGACGCTTTTTTTTCTGTGAAATCAAACTCAAAAAGTATTTCCGATCCAGTCTCGATTGAATTGTACTGATTTGATACTACTGTTGTTGTTGTGTAATCATTATAGGGTGTTTGTACCTATACAGGTATATGTATCTATCATACTTATACACACTCTCTGTAGAAGATAACAAGTTGGTCTGACGATTTGTCCATGTTCCAAATCCAAACCAACTTATATAGATCTATTTTATATTAAAATCCCATGATTATGATTCTACACAATGTTTACAATTAGTTAATATTTGTTATAAATAAAATATAAATGAGAATAATCCACAAGCTGAAATTGAATCCTTTCTAAAAGTCATAATTTTTTAATGACATTATCAGAGTTTCAAATGGTACCCAACTTTAACAAGAATTAATTTGTAATGCAGGCTTATCCTGGTCGTTGTATTTTCCTAAAACAGTTTTTTAAAATTACTTTGTATTCAATAACGCATTTTTACTTTTCTAGAAAATCCTATTAATTAATTTATGCATCCGTCCCTAATGAGATGATTCATAATGGTTGGAGTTCATAAGGTTGATTTAGTGACTTTTATTAAGAAAGTAATTTAAAGATGGAAAGTCAATGAACAGGAAAAGGGATTCAAAGGAAATCAGAGAAAACATTAGATTACAAAGTGAGCATGTTGTTAGTGTTATGTAAATCAGTGGCTACAGTGCGGTCAGACTAAAAAACATACATTACACTGATGACAAATATTATTGGATAATTTTATAATATAAGTGAAACTACTCGTTTTATTTCGTCTCTCATACCTAACCTACCCGACTATAGTCAACAGTCTTAAAGGTTTTTTTTGACAATTAAATCTTTTTCTCCACTTTTACTTTCATATGAATGAAATTTGCGTCAACCGCCCACTTGTTTGTGTGTCTCTGTATTAAAGTTTTCCTAGCAACCAGTGAGTTAATTCCCTTGGACCTGCTCGTTAATGATAATTTTCAAAGTTAAAAGATACTTTGAAAACATGCAAAACATTCATTTATTAAACTTACACATCATGATACGAGTCATTGGTAATGTAAAGTATCTCTCTAGGTACTTAAGGTATTATATAGTTATTTCTAACCACAGCCCTTCCTTTATACCGTACTAACTTCTTTGCTCTCGCTAACTCACCACAGTGACGAATCCGGTTTAAAGAGAAATAATGATTTTGTGAGGGGGAAAAGCTCATTTGTTACTGAATTAATCGAATGATGACCTGACAATCCTGAATCCTTGACATCAAAGAATGAAGATGATTCATAATCTTTCAATAAATAACCTTATGAAATTAACAGGAGCAGAACAAATATTCACTGTTTTACTATTGTTTTTCATATGAGTAGGGTTTCCTATTATTGTTTTTTGAAGTGAAAACAGTCGTTTCGTGATTACTTGGAAACGCTTTTCTGGGTTCGGTAACTTTAAACCCAGGAGAGTTACCCTTTAGACTAAAGTTACTTGGGTTGACAGATCCTTACATTGTAAATAATACATTATATTTAATAGTTTATCAGTGTCTAAGGCTAAAGTTAATAAATGTATTTACGTTTCATTTTTCGGTTCAACCTCTACGTATAATGTAGATTCACATTGTGCAGAATGTACTAAAAATACCACGTAGCGTACCTGAAGGGTTGGCAGGGATGTAGCCGTAGCAGGTAGGTTGGTATGTATGTAGGTAGTAGACAGTTACCCGTGTAGGATGGTAAAAAGGTAATGGAGAAAGAGATTAGAACAAGGCAAAACCGAAGACAAGAGTAATAGGTGGGAGAAAGTAAGCAGTAAATGACATGTAAAGGATTTGAAAGGAAGTTCCTTTCCTTTTCTTCGTATTTATTCTTCTTGATCCTTTGTCAGGTTCGTCCTATATACATTCGTGCATACACTCTTTTTACTCTGATCTGCATAACAACAGGTGACCTATAGATGCGAAATCATACTAACATGGTTTACTGGATTTCTTAACCTATGGCCTAATGGCATGATGACCAAGAAGGATAATGCAGGTGTTTCAAGGACTTCGTTTGGCAAAATGAGCTGCGAAGTATAAATTCAGTAAAAACTATTTTAATGCGCTTATCTAAAATTTTGCGCAGCAAACTACTCATCAAATTCAAGATTAAGTGTTCATTTTGATATGCTAGTTAAAGCACTTTAATTCACTAACCAAATTCTTAGCATTGAGTAAATAAAGAAATAATTTGAACAATTTGTTAGATACCCTGGATCCAGATCTGGTATGAATAATAATAAGATAGCAACAATTCTTTTTTATCTTAGGTAATTCAATTCTAGGAATCGAGCGATTTACAATTTACTATTTTATCATAATTGGTGAGTATATGCAACTACGCACATAAGTTATATATTATGGCAGCAGTGATACATAAGTAATTGTATTGGGATACCAAACCTTAAAGTTTGGGGTCACAACCTCATCAATAGAGGTCATATAAATTCCCAAGTCAATTTAGTTAAATTTTATCGTGAACCTTTTCAAAAGGTTTTAAAAGAGAAGAGTTCTAATAATGAAATCTCCATTTTTTTCGATGAAAACGTTTGATTTTCGACAAGACTGCTCTTTCTAGATGAATTCAATGAATAAGAATAATATTTAGCTAGATTTATGAGCTATTAATACTTGCAGACCTAACCAGTCTGAATTTGACGGAACAACTAAAAGTCAATAAATAAGCAAGTAAAAACTAAATTTTAGAATTTTACATTAGAAAATAAGATTAAAGCCTCAGATTGCTTATTTTCAACACAACTTAGGTTGCATGATTTTCATCCATTCCCATCTCAATACGGGTGAAAAATGAATTATTGGCTTTACAGTGAACAATGTAAATAGCAAAGAAAGCCTAAGCCTACACTCGACAGTTGGAAAGCTCACATTTATGGTTAGTGAATGAGAAAGTATATCAAAAAAGGTTTTTCATCCGAATGACAAAAATAATACATGTCTGAAGAAAAGGTTCTTGTCATTTATCATTACAAAGTGTACCTTAGTCTCAGGATGAACACTGTCAAAAAATGGCTTCTCTAGGTATTTTCACTTATCTGAAATTTGAGTACGTAAGTCTGTACACGAAAGCTGCCAGGAAAGTAATGAAACGTAATTAAAAGGTATTTTGAAACACATCGAGGTTAACATTCCCATAATGTTTTTGTATGGATCACGGTTAATCCAAAATTTTCCAAGAAATATAATAATATATGACAGCGTTGTTATTAGGCAAGCCAAAAACACTTTTATGATCTCGTCAGCTAGAAAACAATATGATTATGTGTATTATATTCTTAACTCCCACTAAACCTATTTAAGGCTGTTTTTAGTACAAGTAGTTTTTAATACTTTTCGTATGCTACTACATAAGAGGAAACTTTCTCGCAAGTTATCTCGTTACATTCAATTTTAATGGAAAATATGCCTTGTAACAAAAATAATAAAATAAAGCATTTTGATGAAAAAGTTGAATCTAAGGTGATCTTGATAAATAATAAATAAATATTTCTCATAATACGCAGTGGTTTCTTATTTGTGGGGAGAAAAATAAAAATACACTAGTTTTCTATTCGAAAATATAAATATTATGTTATTCCAAAATCGTTTTCAGTGCATGAAGGATGAGTTAAAAAGAAAACATTGAATTGGGTAGTGGGATCAATAATATGTTAAAAAACAATTTTGCTTTTCACATCTGTTCTGATTGACAAGTTCCTTTGCAATAGAGCCCCCTTTTCCCTTCTATTAGAAAGTACTGGCAATATTTGTAAAAATCTTATTAAATAAATACATAGTTACGATTCAATGAATTTATTAGTTCTTTACTAATTTACATAAACAAAAAGCAAGGAACTAAATGAAAAACGAGATCTAATATAGAGAAAGCTTGTAGTAATGAGGGAAAAGAGATTGAATGGAGTGAACAGTATATACCTTTTACTATGATACTTTTTAACATTAGTGTTAACTATTATATTTCATAACCGCATCATTTTAGGATGATCAATTTTCTATGGAATCTCCGATTTGTCCCAATATACTCAAAATATTAACTCTGTATACCTGTTGTTATCCATCTATGATCCACTTGTAGGCTCATCCTCTAAATTGCCAAAACCAAAATGTAAACGTCAAAAAAATTTGCTGCAAAGTTTCAATATCATGTGGCTAACGCATACAAAAACAATGAAAAAGAGCTTTACAATAAAACTATAATATTCTTTATTTACTAGTTCAAAACTGTAATTCTCGCACTATCGTAGAAAAACTTTAAAATCTTAATCAATGATGTCGTGGTTTTTAGCATTTATGATCTCTTAGCATTAATGATCCATATTAATTTTTTTAGAGCTCAGCAGAAAAAAAAAATGCTATTTATATAAATTTCCTCTCCCACATTTTTATATAACTGTTTGTTTAATTAATATTATAGTATTTCAATTTGTGTGGGGCTGCATTATAAAATAGTGTAAAGGAGCTAAAGATGTTCTGTTTATATTATGTTCATGATTTTAAGCATAATTTTAATCTTTTTTAATAATAAAAAAGATAAAGACGGTTCAAGAATATCTGTATTTAAAAAAAATGCTCAACATTGATAGAATAAAAAGAGGAGAAACCAAATAACTGATTAATAGCGTTTCTTGTAATTTGTTAGTATCTAATTGTCATTGCATGATCATAATACAATTATTCAATGGGATCATTTCATGAGTTGAGCTAGAGGCCGGGTGTGTAGGCGTTCTAACATCCCTCATAGTCTTTTGACCTTTATAGAAATCACTACTTTAAATCTCTTTAAATGGTAATCTCAACAGGTGAAGGAGGCATTGCTTTGACTTTTTATATGAACGGATGAATACAATTTACCTTCAACTTTTATATTGCAATTCAGAAGAATAGAACAATACATATATATGAAGATGAAAAAAGAAGACCTTGCTTTCCTTACAAAAAACCAGCTTCTATATCTCATCGACTTGTACTACTATTACCATCTCTACCAACATAATTGCTTTTACTTTTTCCAGTAAAGCTTTTTTCAACTTGGTTGCTTTTCTGGCTGTTATATCACTGATGTATGTTTGTGGAAATTTAATCTTTTGGTTGTGGGTTTTTTTTCATCGAATTAAAAAATAGAATAATATAGAGACCATAATATCAATTCGTACTTTTTAGCCCGAGCCTAGGGCTTATGTATTTGGCATGTCCGTCCGTCCGTCCGTCCGTCTGTCCGTCTGACGATAACTCAAAAACGCTTCAACTGATTCGAATGAAATTTTGCACAAAGGTGCATCTGACAAAGTTAGGAACCGAGTTCAAAGATGGACACTGTGGGTCAAGTGGTTGACCCGTGGAAGTCGAAAAACCCCCACCGGTCATACGAAAAAAAATGAAAATTTGCCGTAG
>JAQGAA010001513.1:0-15376 GCA_034696425.1 Isotoma viridis | reverse complement strand
CCGACTTGACAGTTTGACACTTAATTAATTTCGTCAGTCGTAAATGAAGATGTCATATCCGTTGTGGTCCTGATTTTGTTCTTTGCACTTTGGTATCAATAAATGTTCTTCTGATCCTTCCGTCATCCACCTACTGACCTACTAGTCTAGTAGTATATTGTGTGTAGTGATAATGACTGAGTATGGAGTAGTCAAATTGTCATACTGTCAGGTCAATATAATTCAAGGATAGTCAATAGCTGTGATTCTGAAAAACCAGAAGTTGCGGTTTATTAAGTAATTATTAAAATGTTTAATATTAATATTTTCTTTTGTGTTTGAATTTGAATGGTTTTGACTATGTGACGTGTGAAGGACTGGATTGAAAAATAAATAACTTTAAATTTTGTTTTACCTCAACTCTTACCTTGGAATTTCATACTGTACTGTCAAGTCAACTGCGGTGATGGTGATATAAGTAAGTGACTCCTACTATATGTACTGAACTGAATCAGACTGACGGGAGATTGAAAGTTGAAACTGTCAACTTTATGAAATTTTATCAATTCTGTCTGACAGTCAGTAACAGAAAGAAAAACAGAATTGTCAAGTGTGAAGTGTCAAGATGTCAAAATTCAAGAACTCAATTGGGAGTTTATTTAATAAAATTTGAATCATAAGATCTTCCGCTCACACTTACTAAGTACCGTATATTCTACAAGAAGACAATTTCATGATTATGCATTGCATGTACCGATGTACCTAATCAAATGGATCAAAACCCGATCTGCTAATGTCTTTAGTTCTAATTACTTCTTCCATTATGCAAAATATATTTATTTATTACAAACGAATAACATAACCTGCTTTGCAATAAAACTTTCTTCATAATAAATGTCATATATAAAAATTGCATGTTATTTTGCATGGTCGAATGCCTACCAGTCTCCCACTGCCACGTCTCTTCCATCCCCTTTCTCGTTATTTTCCCATAATGCATGCAGTAGGCTTATCTTATAATTAGATATCCTTGTTCATGGTTTACTTTACTGTATAGAGCTAACCAGAGGTATTAATTTAAATTAATTGATAATAATATCTTACGACATGATGATTATTACTAACAACTAAGACTGAGCTAATTGTAATATTTAATTCTGCATTAAATTAAGAGTAGGTCAGGGTTAGGAACGGATAGAGGATAGAGGGTTCAAGGTTTCTTCCTGGTCGAGTTTAATGATTTTGCATCACGAATCCGTGTTATTTTTATCAATATTCTAAAATGCAATGTAAGTATATAAAACAGTCTGCAACTACTCTAATGGCTTTCATTTTAGTTAGTACACTTCAAGGCTGTGTGCATTAAAATTCTATTCATATGAAAATGATTCGTATTTCAAATCCAAGATTTCATTAGCTACGGTACAAAAAATTACATAAATACATATAAACTAAATATTATTCTTTCTAAAATCACTGAATGTCTGGTTATGTTAATTTTTACAACACAATGCAATAGGTTTCACCTAGTTTTGCTACGGTTAAAAAATCGCTGTTACGATGACGATCAATTTTTGCTAAATCAGAAATGTGTATGCAAACAAATCATAAAAGCTGTGTAAATAATAAGGCTGTCATTTGCCAATCAAGAGTGAAATTAATACCAATTCAAGATTTTTTATGATTACTTTACTTTAAAATATAAATTGTACAAGGATTACTAGCTAACAATAAACCTTCTGACCTTACTTATACTTTACTTGATACATAATTGTATGATTAAAAACCAAGCTAGCCATATTTAACGTCTTCCCTTCAATTGGGAATCTTAAATAAATAAAAATTTTAGACGTAGTCATATATTTAACTAATACTATACAATTCAAATACAACTTAAACGGATATACTAATGCACGTTAGCATGTCTAATTAAGTCTTTTGAGTCCAGAAATACTCAATCAAATCATTGTTGTTTAACTTTAAATTATAAATTGAAAATCTCAGCAAAACTAAAACACTTACAAAATTTGCATTTCAGCCACCCTTATTTTGATAAAATTTCCTAATTATGTAAATCATTTTCACTGTGCTGGAACTGGTGGCGGTACGGCGACTGGAGGTGAAGGAGCAGACGCTGGAGAGGGTGCAGCGGCTGCCGCTTGAGGGGCAGGGGCACTAGTATTCAAATTATTCATTGCATTTGCAGCTGCAGCCGCAGCAGCTGCAGCAACGGCTTCCTGCTGACTTTGGCTTTGCTGATTCTGAGCATTTTGTTGTTGTTGTAATTCTTGGCTTTGAAGTAGCCTCTGATGGGCATGATGCCGTGCTCGGATTTCAGCTGCTCTTAATTGTTCTAAGTGGAATTGCTGCCTTTCTGCAATTAATTGTTGACGTTGATATTCTAATGCTTCTCTTTCTCGGTCCATAATTGTTTCAAGTTCTTCAAAGTGTCTTAACTTGATTTCTAATTTCTTCATCTGAGTTTCAACTAATAGAGCAACTAAGCTCTTTATTTTCCTTTCTTCAACTGCAGCCAAATGCTTTGCTTTAACGGCAGCAGCAGACAATGCAGACGCTGCGGCAGCTTGAATATTAGCATCTTTCATTAGTCGGTCTTCATCTGTTTCCAATTTTAAATCGTCAGATTTACTACCTTCAGTATCTTTTTTATCCTCTGTAGATTTTTCGTCTTTATCTTTCGTGGTAGTTTCAGTTTTTATTTCTTTTATCTTGTCTTCGTCCACTTCCATTTTTTCAGGTTCATCCTTTTTCTGATCTTCTGCTTTTGTGTCATTTTTGCCGTCTTTGTCATCCCCTGGGGTTTCTTTAGATTCGCCTTCTTTATCTTTGTCCTGGGGCTTGTCAGAAGCAGACTTGTCAGCCTCTACTGCCTTTTCTTCTTTAGCTTTTTCTTTGGCTTCAGCTTCGGCTTTAGCTTCCTTTTCTTCTGCTTCTTTTTCAGCAGGACCAGTTCCAGCGATTCCACTTTCAGTAAGTCCAGCTGTGGGGTCAACTTTGCCTGTGTCTGAAACGTGCTTTGTCACATTTTTTAAATGGGCATCCAATAAGGTCGTAGGAACTTGATCCTTAATTTTTGAGAATTCTTCCATAGCAGCTTTAGCAGCTGCAGAAGCGATACGAGGATCAACGACGGATGCTAGGAATGCAACTGTAGACATTATAGGGTTCCCAGCCTTACTAAATGGAATTGGTTGGAAAGCCAAAGGACCTAGAGCAGCACCACCTAAAAATAAGTTATAATTAGTTAATTTGTTACATGAATAAAAAAATGAATTACAAAAGATGCAATACAATGAAAGTTTTGGAGAATTGCGATATTTACTGCACGTGAATTATGAGGTACACTATTACTCGAAAAAATACCTGCGGTGGGATCATCTAGATAAGGATCCTCAATCGGTAATCTGAGAAAATGGAGAATACATTCTTCTTGAGTTCGCGTTCCAACATGCTCACACACTTTGTTCCAATCATCTTTGTACATCTCAAGCGCTTCTAACAATAAAAGCGTCTCTTGTTCGGTCCAATCCCTAGTGATGGAAGCAACGTTTCTGTTCTTGAGAACTGAACTTTTCTTACTGTACCTAAAATTGAGTCAAATAAAAAGTCGGCATTTATTAACAATTTATGTAATTTGAAAAGTACATTTTTAAAATTGTACTTACTGGTCAAGCTTTAAACCAAAAGTGGTTCCAATTTCATTTTCTTTTTTCTCCTCATCCTTTTTCTTTCCATTTTCAAGGTCTAACAATTGTTTTGCTGCAGAGGGCTGAGGAGTTTTTGGAGGATTGATTGGTTGCAAGCCTGAAGGGGTGTCCGCCAAAACATGGAAATGAGATGTTGGTGGGGGACCCATTGCTGTTGGACGGCTATCCGCATCCACCTAAACAATTGCATTTATATACGTTTTAAAATAGTTCAAAATTTGCTTCTAAAAATATTGTAAAATATAAATAAGCCTGCACAAACTAACTTGATAGTTAATGAGACCCCACTGTTCCAAGAAAGCGTGAACCCTCATGATAGCACACACATCGCCAGCAAGATTTCTTCTGCAGGCAGTACTTGTGAGATATTCATTAGGATTTAGACGGTAAGTGTCAATCATAAAGTTTCTGTAAGCCAAATATATTTCTGGCGTTTTCGACTTATTTCTACCATTAAAAAACTCAGGTAGAGCTCTTTTCTCTACGGTGTGAATTGAATTATAATCAAACCACGAAGAATAACTGGGAATAACTATATGATGTGTTTGTTCTGTAACATTATCTTCAGCAGACTCCTCTTTAACAGAGAATCCTGCATCTCCTCCAGCTTTGGTTAGGTCTGGCATCTTAGCGAGATCGTCGTTTTTATCTGCAGCAGTATTCTCATCGTCTAGATCAGCAACAGTGCCACCTTTAACAGGTTGGAAATCTGTTTCCAGTTTTTTTACTGGTACTTTTGGAACTGGTACTTCAGTCAAGTTTGTCTCAGCTGGCGGGTCATCAAAATCTCTTGAATAATCTTCCTCTGGTTGTTCCACTTTCGTGCTAGTGCTAGATCCACTCCCGGATTTTGAATTTCCTGATTTACTCGGAGTTCCCGAGTTTCCGGCATTACTACCTTTCTTTGCCCTCTTACTATTTTTTGGAGGAGGTGATGGACTTCGTCTAGGTCTTTTGTCTCCTCGACCAGCTTTCTTTCCTGATCCAGACTTTGAAGTTCCCTTTTCAGAGGTAGCAGCTGAAGAACTGGATGAATCTCCACTTTCTAGTTCTTCCATATCCTGTAAAAATATAACTTTCAAGTCAGTAAAGATAAAAATAAAAAAATTAATTATAAATAAGCGATACTTTTGTTGAGAAATATTTTACCTCAATAGTCATTTTCAACTTGTGAGTTTTCTTTTCTCCATTTTCATCAGTTTCATAATCCTCTTCATTCATCCATTCATTATGATCTTCCATGTCCGTAAGCCAATTTGCAGCAACCCTCCATTTATGATCTGAAGACAGAAGTTGATGGGGTAACTGTTCTGGGGGAACCTTGTCAATAACCGAAAGATCACATTTTTCCCAGGTATCTCTGTTATCGGGCATGTAGTAAAAATGGAACATCACATGTTTGTCCTTCTTAAAAACTGGTCTCGCATACTCCTCTTCCGGATCAACAGTAGGGTAAATGACATGTGTAGCTGACTCTTCATCATCAACAACCGTAGCCTTATGTTTTCTGACAATGTCTTTGTAATTCTGAATAGAAGATTTCTCTTTGTCTAAGCATAGTGGGGTGAAGAATATTTTTGGCAAAGTCCAGATCTTCGATGTAATAAGAGCAGTTTCGATTTGAAGAAACATTTCAACATGCCTGTCAACCTTAGCTGGTGACTGAAATTTTTCAATAATTTACATTATTTAAAAATAATCTTTAGCTGACTGTCCCTTAATTATTAGTTTCAAAGATTAATTCATACCAATACGTCAAATCTTCTCCATGCTTGTTCTGTTTTAAACTTATAAACTGCTCCTAAAATCTGACACAGGCCACCCCCAGCTTTAAAATCGAGAAAGTACTTAGTCTGCAACGGAACAAAAGATACAATCACGTTAATTCATTTCTTTATTTTATTGCTAAATAACTTTGCACTGCTGTATCTATACAGTACAGTTGATAGTATCTAAAGATAAAAGAGGTTTTACAGGTATTCTAGTCATAGGTCGCCGGGGCTGATTTTGTCCAAAATGATCTTCCTGAAACTGCCAAAGTTGCGAAACGAGAGTACACAGACTCTTATTTGTGGGTGGGTCCGCCTGGACATACTGTAAAATACAAAAAAACTGTTTAACAAATTATGTTTCATTTATAATCCAATCAACACACAAATACACA
The DNA here is from genome assembly GCA_034696425.1 of Isotoma viridis. Classification (NCBI taxonomy): domain Eukaryota; kingdom Metazoa; phylum Arthropoda; class Collembola; order Entomobryomorpha; family Isotomidae; genus Isotoma; species Isotoma viridis. The sequence continues at coordinate 9,505 of JAQGAA010001513.1, read as the reverse complement.
ATCAATGCAAATGCAACATTAATTATTTTGTTTATCGATTGGACACACAAACCACAAACAACTGTAACCTTTTTAAAGTTTTTGGTCAGCCAAGTCCTCACAGCATCAAACTGAGCTACCACTTCTGATGTTTCCAAAAACTTGGTGTTTGGACCACCCGAAGACCGCATTTCGAAGGGCATCTTGAAAACTTTGAACTTGCTGAACAACTTACTCCACCCTTGACCCTGCCCTCCTGAATGAATGTGAAAAAAACCGAAATACAAAATGAATCCTTTTGTGTTTTGTGTCACCTCTCACCTCCTTTCTTTGCGGATAATATAGGGTCAACTTCAGAGACCTTTAAAATTACAAAACAATAACAAACAGCCCTAATCTGCTCCTGTTAAATAATTATTCACTTTTGGACTGTCAAATTATTATTTTTGACTTAACTATTATTTTTTCAAGAGAAAGAACGCTAAAACGAAAAACCGAGCCAAGTTTTGGTCGAGTCTCTTTATAAGTCTTTATAGTTTTCGTCTCTGGGTAGCCGGCAGTTAGACAGAAAACTTTTCTCACCACTAGAGCCCTCGCGCAACTCTCTCCAAGTTTTGTACCAAATTCAGTCTCAATGTACCCTTTGCATCGGATTATTCCGAATTTTCGGATTCTCAACTTTTTCAACATCATAAAAATCTAGAGTTTTTTTATAATGATGATGATGATGCAAAATGCAATACCGTATGTAAAAGTATAGAACCCCCCTGGTTACGTTTTTTTGAATACGATTGATTTTAAGAATTTGGAAGACCAAAGACACCCATCCCATCACACTGGTTAGGTTTGTGAGACCACCGTTTGAGAAGCAAATTGTGTATCATTTAAACTTTTTACACTTCAATAATCTGATCAAGCTTTCAGTTAAAAATGTAATTATTTACTACTTTGTTAAAATTTTGAGAAACCTTTTAGTTGAAGCAAATTACTTTTAGTCAAATTAAAATTATTTTAAATTAATAAAATATTGAAAAATTTGCATCTTTAGAATTGCTTATATAATATTACAAAATGTTTATTTAATTCAAATCATTCATAGTTTAATATTGGAGTTAAGATAAGATGAAAGATGAATAAGTACAAGTTCAAAGATCAACACAATCTAAAGGTTACAGTCATATTATTCTGGTTGATAATAATAAGCATGTTACGATTTCCAAAACAGTCTGACTGAATCTGAAATAAGCAAAGGTAAAGTAATTGTAAAAGCAGTTAAAAGTTTTAACTGCTTTTAGATATAATTGTTCTGTTAGCTTACTTTGACTTATTAAACTCATTTAATATCAATATTCCTATGCACTCTTCACTTCAGTTAGTAGTAATTACGGCACTGTTTCAAATAGCTGACGTCAAATTCTGTACTAATACCCGGGAATCACTAGAATCTTAAGAGTGAAAGTCCTACCTTCCTCCTGCTGATCTCTTCGTCCCTTCTCATTACGCTGCCAGCGTAGTCTTACTGTTTGTAATACACCGTATTTGATTTTACGCCGTCCGGATTTTAAAAATATTAATTACACATCGCAATTCGCAAATCTCTGTACACGTGCCAACCTTAAAAACTTATTTATAATGTGTAATGAAAACCGAATTTGTTTGTGGTGTAATGACAATGGACTAGTGTGTATAGTGAGATTGTGACCCACATTATTTTGACAGTTATTAATTTCCTCTCAAATTGTTTCCTATGACCTAAATCCTTAAAAAAAACCCTACCCCAGTTCCAGCCGCAGCGTTGACTTAGAGTATGACCATTTAATAAAAATTCGGAATCTAAAAACAAATATCAAGTCACCCCCTTCTAATAAGGCTACCTTGACGCTTCTGCCGATAAGGAAAATTACACCAACACTGCCAAAAAATTGATTGATGTCGACATATTCTTTCGCTTCAAGATTAGCTTGGAAGAAAGGTTTCAGTACTTTGAGACCTATTATTCTATCCTCATCTTGTTCCTCTCATGAGACCCGAACTGGGAGTTGTATCATAACTAATTCTAAAGTAGCAGTATTAGATTGGAATAACTTGATTGGAACTGGTACCACACCTCCTTCAAAGTCCTACAGTACATCATCAACAGACGGGAAAGATGATGACGATAAGACAGATGATGATAATAAAAACAATGTAAAAATATACAACCCTAAAGAAGACCCTTTTTTCACCCAAGACCCTGCATTCGGTTCTAAAGAAAACAAAGGGCTGGGGGAAAGTGAAAGGCCTTACTTTGACCTTCAAAAGGAGGTGGAATCTCTAGAAAAGAAAGAAGAACTACTACCCCCGGTTGATTGTTGTCAATCAGGGTGCCCAAATTGTGTTTGGGTCGAGTATGTTGAAAAGTTATCGAAAAGATATATGAATCCAGAATTGGGTCGAGAGAAAATATTGAAAGATTTAGACTCTATAGAGAATCAATCTATCAAAGCATTTATTATGTTAGAGTTAAGAACCAAAGGCCTAATTTGACGAAGGCAAGGTGGATTTAAAAAACGAGTAAGGATAATCAGTTATCAACTAAAATGAGAATTCAATAATACTCATGCTAGTCAATTAAATTCCTAGTCAGAAAGTTACTGAGACGAAATTGCTAGTTGTATAAATCTTGTTTTTTTGAAAAAGTCAACGTTTTTGAGGTTCAAAGTTGATGACTTTATGTGACCAACATTTCAAACATCCATGACCATACGATTGGTTTGAATTATTTTGATTTATAAGGTAAAAGGTAAGGAACGAAATCATTATGATGTGTCTTGATCATTATTACAAATTGAAATTGTGTTTGGTATCTCAATGCTTTGTAATTTTAAATTAAAGCATTTTGGTGTTTTTAAAAGCTTTGACGCTTTTACGAACTAAAAAACTCCCATCACAGCCTATTGTTATTCTCATGTGTGTAATTTATAAAAATCATACCCTCAAAAAGCTAGGTACTAACCTAGAATTTTTAATACCTAGAATTTTACAAATTTCGAAAATCCCTTATTTTTTTCTTAGTCAAATTCAAATGTACAATGTTAAAAACTAAGTTTACACACATATAGATAGTAGCCCGATATTTATACTATAGTAAGTTTTTAGTACTTATAAAATAAACCAATCTTTTATTCTAGGAAGTCGCAGCAAAGGCATCTCCTATGATGTAAACCTTTTCATTTCAACATGGAAATTGGAAACACATGCCATTCAATCTCATGTTCAATATTTAGAGTGAGAAGCGGAAATCTCTGGAGATTTATCAAAGAAAACGAGTTGAATTAGAAATTAGGTGCACCCCGGAGTTTCCAGTCATTAAAGAAAAGATTTCTCAAAATAAATCCAGAAGTATTTCGGATTTCCCAGATGTTCATGTTTCGTACTTGCACAAGTGACGATAATGGCTGAAGACTTCCTGTCTTTGTCCTTATCTCTTGTGGGTGACATCGACATGTGTGACAACAGCAATAGTCTGAGGAGAATGTCTGATGAAACCCAAGGTGAATATATAGACTTAATAGATACATAATAATTTATTCGCTATTTTTTCAGAGTAAACAGAATGTATATTTTCTTTTGAGTTATTGCTTTTGTAAAGCTTGTTAAATTTTAGTTACCTTTTTGGTTTGTTAATTTACTGCATTCGTGTAAAATAAAACTATTTTTTTAAAAGCATACTATATTATTCTTTTTATTTCTGTTACCATTTCAGAGGTTTTAGTTATGTAATTCTTTAAAGCTTAGTTTTTTTTATTCATCAAGGCTAATAATTGTGATTCATTTTAACTCTCGTGATTTAATTGTGGACGTTTTTACGAATAATGTGAGGTGAGGTGATAGTTCTAGCTAATATTTTGTTTAATGAATGTGCAGTGCAGTCAAAAAATAGCATTATTTACATGATAACAGAATAATTTATAAGGAAATTTTGCGCCTTGATCAAAGATTTTTATTTGTACATTTTTATCATAAAAAATTTGCGAACAAATCAGAATGAAAGGACTGCACTTTTTGGCATATATCCAGCAACAAGCAATTAATTTATAAAAGTCAAAGTATAAAAATATAATTCCATGAAACGAATATAACATTGAAATAGCTAATATTATTAACAGTGAAACTATTGTAAACTTTTTAGTATTACCAAGGTCATTATGAAAATATTCTTTGGATTTGTTCATCTCAACTCCGAAATTTCGAAACTTTGAAGTGTTATCTCAGCTATAATGCTCAGGGAAACTCTTATTTTGACTCTCAATTGTTTTTTGATATTTCCGATTTTTAAATATTATCTTGGGCCTTTAACATTGATTTGTATAAACCAGAAACATGACGTAAAGAGTAGATCAGGGAGGAAAAGAGCTGCCCTATAAACTGTTTTGCATATTAACATCAAAACAATTACACAAATATTTTTGCACATAATAGAACCAGTTGCTTCTTGCTTGGCTATTTTTATACCTACCGATTGTTTTTTAACTTGAATGAATGACACAGTAGTATTGCAATTTGCATTGACTTGAAATGTCGCTGTGGAACAACTTTTCATAAAAATGCACTAAACAAACATCAAATTAATCAAATATGCGTAAAGCTCTTTTAGAACCAGAATTTACCTGATCAAATCATGAAAAAAATACTTTCCCCTTTAATTGAAGACATTGTACACTCTCTAAAAGTCTTGTCGCCAGGTCGTTTTATTGTACGTCTTTTGACACTTTAACAATGTCCTACATGCCTCTGCTGCATGAGCTTATTAGTTTTTTATGCAACTGGGCTTCTTTGTAATTTTATTGCGTTTTGCACTTTAACAATTGTTTAACAATTGTTTACTTTTATAGCTTTGTAAATTTAATTGAAAAACATGTTTCAAGAATGCAAATAGTCTAACCCTTTCTAAATTAAATTAGGAAGAATTACAAAGTAATAAAAATAATGCTTTTATAATTTTAATATAAAAGAATTTTATTTTTTAGTTTTTTTGCTGACTAGTCTGGACTAATTGAATTGACAAATGGAATAGAACATTTTTAAAACATTAAACAAACACTACTGGGCCAAAGTACACAATCACGTTTAAAGTGAATTAAACAAATTATTATATTACTAACAAGAACTTCTTTTAACAAGTACAAGTGTTACCTGGTGTTCATGATTCTTGCTTGATTACTACTTCTTTGCATGCGTGTGGAGTAACTTTGATGAAACCACAAAACTCTGTAAGCATGTGAAATATATTTTAAATATTAAATTTAAAAGTCTATTTTAAGGGAGTTGTATTGAATAGTTAATTTTGCAATAGCGCAAATTATTTGCTAATTATATGAGTTTGCAAAATATTTTTAATTAAAAGAAAGTGTTTCTTTATAAATAATACAATATTCAATATGAGTGCCAATCGTCGGTTGACAGATACACCTTCGACATGCAAGGAGAAAACGAAAAAGCAATTAAAAAAAAGGTTTCCGATTTCCACATGGCTTCCGACATACAAGAAAGGTCAGCTTGTAGCAGACCTTATATCGGGTATTACTGTTGGACTCACAGTGGTACCGCAGTCAATGGCATATGCCAGCATTGCTGGGTTGACCCCTGAGGTAATTTCTTTTTGTAAGGAGTGATTCTTAAGATAACAATTTTTTTATAAGAATTTGCTCCAGAACTTATTTCTGTATTATTGTAGTATGGACTATACAGCTCTTATATTGGATGCTTTCTCTACGTAATTCTTGGATCTTGTCGACAAGTTACAATAGGACCTACAGCAGTTATGGGACTGTTGACTTTTGAAACTTGTGGAAATAACTTCCCAGCATGTGCTATATTGACCGGGTTTTTCTCCGGAGTCTTTGAGCTTATTATGGCTTTGCTACAATTAGGTATAAAATAACTGAATTAATTAATTTAATTTAATAATTCAAAAGATTACAAGAAATGAAGAAATCCTCATAAACTGATTTATTAATAGGATGGATCACTTCATTTATATCAGAGCCTGTAGTTCTAGGCTTCACTTCTGGTGCAGCGATAACTATTATAAGTTCTCAGATAAAAAACTTTTTTGGACTATCTGGTCGAAAAGGGAGTGGATTTTTGGGGTACTGGGAGGCGATATTTTTAAGCACGGAATCAATCAGTGTACCTGATTGTCTTATGGGAGTGTTTTCCTTCGTGGCCTTAATGCTTTTAAGGGTAAGAGTTATTGTTTTAAATTTTGAATTTCTTTAAAGATTTTTAACAAAACTAAATGTATTATTTTAGCAATTAAAAGACTTCAGGGGCTCAAACACTCCGAAAGGAAAGCTAATAAAAAAGTCCTTCTGGCTTATATCAGTTTCTCGAAACATTTTAGTAGTAGTAACAACAACAGTTATCGCTTACTTCTGTACAGATAAAACAAACTCGCCATTTAAACTTACTGGAAAAGTTTTAGGTGGCTTTCCCCCAGTTGGACCTCCGAATTTTAATCTCCCTTCAAATTCTACATCCGAAGATTATCATACTTTTTTAGAAACTTGGTCTATTATCGGTGCTGGACCTTTAATCGTTGCACTCATATCAGTTCTACAAAATGTAGCTATTTCAAAAGCATTCGGTTCAGGACAAACAGTGGATGCTACGCAAGAAATGTTTGCTTTGGGAATTGCAAATGTATTTGGGTCTTTCTTTTCTTCGATTCCTATTTCCGGGTCTTTTTCTAGGTCTGCTGTTAATGAAGCTAGTGGGGTGCAAAGCCCTTTAGGAGGGTTGTTTACAGGTTTGAGTTATTTTATAAATTAAATCACATATTTGGGGTTTGTTTCTAAACTAATGTTATTATGAAATTTTTCAGGAATTTTGGTCCTTTTGTCATTAGGATTTTTAACACCGTCATTTTATTTCATCCCTAAAGCTAGTCTTGCTGCAGTAATTATTTCAGCTGTAATGTTTATGGTTGAATATCAAGCTCTTCCTGTAATGTGGAGAATCAACAGTAAGAGCTACTTTGAAAAAAAAATTTAAAAAAGTCCTTTGTCGAGTTGCATTGAAAACTAAGCTTACTTTCGATTATTTTTTTCCAGAAATGGACTTAATTTCATGTCTAATTACCTTCTTCTGTTCTATTCTACTCGGGATGGAATATGGAATCATGATAGGAGTTGGTATAAGCCTAAGTGTCCTTTTGATGAAATCCTTGAAACCTAAATTAAATCCAGAACTAAGGACAGATCCTTCTACCTCGATTCAATACCTATTTGTAAAGCCTTCATCTGGACTATCATTTCCCAGTGTGGATTACATTCGTACAAGCGTAATGAAATTAGTTACAAAATACAAAGACATTACTGTAATAGTTATAAGTTTTGAAAAGTGGACAACATTCGACTACACAGTTGTAACTGCTCTAACTTCTATGGTGAAAAATTTAAAGAAATTAAATCGAAATTTGATATTCGTCGATTGCAGCGAAGCTTGGATTAATGCTTTTGAAACGGCTGAAATCACAGAAGTTCCAACTTCAAGTATTCATGAACTTCCTGAATACTTAAGAAAAATAACCTCGTCGAATGGTCCATTTGAGAAAAATGAAGATGCCAAAATTATGAATGATGAAGAATCCCAAATTGTTTCTAGTGTTAGTTCTAATGGAAATCATTTAAAATCGGACAATATTGAAGGAATGAAACCACTTTTATAGTACAACTATTATAGAATTTATAAAATTGTAATACTTAATATAATTAACGGACTAGTTGACTAAACGTTATAAAATTACAATTCTCATTTTTACTGTTTGCGCTCCTTGTAACTGTCGGGTTGAATAGCAATCTTTAGCAATTTTGTACTATTCGAAACTCGGACTTCTTTCTTGAAATAAAAATTTCGTGATTTAATTCAACAATCAGAAATACGTCTTTAATCATCGAAATCCTTTTTTAAATTTTTTTATCTCGTCCAGCTATAAAAAATTTCTGAGCTGTTGTAAGCAGTATATCTAAAACAAGATAAAAATGCATTTAATTATGTAAAGTATTGTTGAATCACACTTTATTGAAATTTCTGCTTACCATCCAATTTCGAAAAGCATTTAGGAGGTTCATTTTTGACAAAAATAAAATATACTGGTATGCCTAACAAGACAAGTCCTCCGAGTACCAATTTTGAGTCTTTCAATTGCATTTGAGCCTTATAATTAACATGCAGGTCCATTCTCTTATCAAGCTTGTCCACAATCAAAATTATAATGGGGGTAAAGCATACCAAAGTTGAGATAAGTGCATAAATTATCGGCAAAAAAAGTGGAAGCTGTAATAAGTTTTTGTTTCAAATATGAAGTCAGTTTCTAATAAATAATAATATTGGTGAGTTTGAAACGGTCTCAGAGGAAGTCATTTTGATAATAATAATCGTTTATTCTCGAGCTTTCAGTGAAAACCCAGATATTATCACCGAAAAATTTTAGAAGGTCTTTACATTAAAGCTATACCAAACAATATGAACCAAGATGAAGGAGTTCAACTCAACCCTCTTTGGTCATCAGTACTCATTCCCTTACTAAAAATTCCTTAACAACCATGCAAACTGAAATAAAATTTAACTTAATAACAATTAGCTTTTAACTTAAGTCATGAAATGACCCTTAAATATTTGAATAATATTTTTCCTGAAGAGGGTGAACGTAATTTTCACTGAAAGCTCGAGAATAAACGATTATTATTATCAAAATGACTTCCTCTGAGACCGTTTCAAACTCACCAATTATTAACATAAGAGGACGGAATAACTTAAAACAATAATAATATTGTTAATAGCATGTTTTTGGTAGATGGATGGACCTACCTTGAATGGACGTTTAAGGTCTGGCCTTTTTATTCTCATGTAAATCAAGGAACACACAGTGAACCCAATTGCGGCTTGTTCTAATTGAGCAGCTATTTCTATTAGTATCCGGAGCTCAATTAACCAGAAGTATATACAAGCAATGAGAGTCTAAAATTATTGTGCAAGAAAATCTTTAATATTGTCAGCGTTTCGCCTGTTTTTTTACTTTTAAGCCATTTTTCCTCGATTGAGATTCATTGTCATCCAAGACAAATAACAAGGACACTCTTCTCATAAGTAACCAGTCATAATTTTGCAAACAAGATTCTACGATTTCATCTCTAAATGTTACATGATAACAGTAAATTATCAATTACCGTGACCATAGTTGTCACTATTGGTGTACGGTGGACTATGTGAATGACAGCTAATGCTTTAGGAACATGATGATTTCTCCCTCCTACGTAAGCTACTCTACAACGTAAAACAAACTGTAGAGAAGTATCTAAATAATTTTGACACACCCTTTCGAAGACCAACTTTAATTTAAATTGTTGGCTAACCTAGCAGAAGCTGAGATGTGAATACTGAGAGTCCCCAATACAGCAACGGCTACAGCGGTTGGTACTGCCCATTCAGTAAAAGGTTTTGTACTTTCCGGTAACACTGCTTGAAATAGATCCTGATCATT
>JAQGAA010001512.1:0-15380 GCA_034696425.1 Isotoma viridis | reverse complement strand
CCGCTCCCTTAGCTCTGACAGACTGAACCCTATTTCATCTTCAACCCTTTCAATCACCCTCGTTTTTGATCAATCGGGCGGTTTTTTTCGGGCGCAGTCGCCCCAACCTGGGGCAGCGCCGCCCAACACTTTTGTGACTTTTTTCGAGCCCAACGTGCTAGTGTGTTAAATTCAATTATCCACGATGGAAGACTTTTACTTGACACTACAATCTGATTCCTCGTCAAACTTTTTTGAAGAAAATAAAATTACAAATTTTAGAAATAGACTATCTCACCCAGTTAGACTACAGGCTGGAGAATTTGAGGTCGCTCTTGTAGAATGTTCTTATTATCACTCTGATCTTGTAATTGCACGAGGCGAGCGCCTGCTAAAGAGTGAAAAACAAGATCACGAAACTTTAGACGAAACAAAGCGTTACTCCGCAACAAAGGTAAAAGCGACTACGAATATATACAGCGAAGTTGACTTGATTAACGAATTGAACAAGGGCCACACAGGTTGTATATACAGAATTGTGGAGGGTTATTGTGAAATTAAACATTTAAAAAAATATTCCTTCAGTGTCACATATAGCCCCAAAGTTAGAGCTATTTTAGGAATAGAGGAAATAATTCTCGATCTTAAGGAAAAGGTTCCAGCTGAGGAGTATGTAGTGTTTCGAGCTCCAGTAAAAACTTTTTTGAAGGCGGGGCAAACAAGGCTATTCATGTATTGCGATATAATCAAACCCCAATACGTGGGCGACTCTATGGCTCCCCTACTTCGCTCATTTATGTACAAAGGTATACATGGAGAGCCAGTGACGCAATCATTCTCCCATTTGCAATATTTAGAACTTAAGCTACCCGAGTTTGAAATGATACACATTTATATTCTGAACGAATCGGGCGAGCATGCGTTATTTGAGTTTGGGTCACTCTCGGTAACATTACATTTTAGAAGAAGGCGGTTCTAACATGGAATTCTCACAATTTGGATACGGACAATCACCAGAGTACTTGTTTTACCGAGCAAATTTGAGAAGACAAAAAGGTTACGGTCTCGGAGGAATATTTGGAACTCTGGCTAGACATATTTTACCCTTTGCTAAAAATATACTTTGGCCGAGAGCAAAGAAAGCCATTCGAGATATAGCAGTAGATATAGTTGATGATGATAAACCATTTAAACAAGCTATAAAAAACCGATCCTTGGACGCCCTAAAAGGGATTGGGGCCGATATTTTACAACAAAGAGGATCTGGGAGAAAGAAGAAAAGACCACAACTTAAAGTTAAATCCAAAGCAAAACCAAAGTCAAAGAAGCAAAATAAAAAAATCAAACCAAAAGCTAAAAAACCAAAAACTAAATTACCAAAAACTAAACCTCGTTCAAAAAGAGAATTATTAAGTGTCTTTGAGCAGCATGGCAAAACGAAATCTAAAAAATGGGGCAACTAGCAAGTTTAACTTTATACGGTCAGAAATGTCCCTCTTTGACGAGCCACCAATTGATGTGACTATAAAAAATTCCTACTTTTCGGAATATTTCCCAGTGAATAGTGTTAGTGATAGATCGACTCCGATTCAATTTTATATTCAAGGCACCAACCAGTTATATATTGATTTGCGAGAAATTAGACTTTATGTGCGAGGAAAGTTGGTAAATTCGGATGGGACAAATATAGCAAAGGCGGATGAAGTGGCCCCAGTCAACAATCTTCTTCACTCTCTTTTTCAACAATGCTCAGTGTCGCTAAATGAGACTACAATAACCTCCCCAACTACTTATTATGGTTATAGAGCATATATTGAAATGCTATTAGGGTATTCCAGAGAGTATAAAAAATCTCAAGCTCAAGCATGCATGTACTATCGAGAAAAAGATGTACTTAATACTTCTATAACTAAAGAAGATGGATATCGTTCGAGATTTGAATTGTGCCAAGAAAGTCAAAACTTTGAGCTCTATGGGCGACCTCACACTGACTTGTTTTTACAAAATCGCTACCTAATTCCAGGAATAGACATGAGAATTACATTTGAGAGAAGCCCAGATGACTTTTGTATATTTGCACCTACAAAAGCTACAACAAAGTTTCGAATAGAAATTGAAGAAGTCGCCTTACATGTTAGAAAACATTTGATATTACCTTCTTTAATGATTGAACAGCTAAAGGTGTGGGAGAGTGGTCGCCCGGTAGCGTACCCATTACGCAAAGTTGATTTGAAATCTTTTTCTGTCGCGACAGGTTCCATGCAAGTTGTGAACGAAAACTTAATTACTGGACATTTACCAAATAGAATCATTTTGTGTCTAATTAATAGTCAAAATCTTCATGGAACTCAAACAACAAATCCCTTTGTATTTGTTGATCACAATTTAGTTTACATTAATGTTTCTGTGGATGGTGATCAAGTAAACACGCGACCCTATGACTTGGATTTTAAAAAGACTTCTCCTCGCTTCCTACGAGCTTATCACAACATTTTTGAATCTTTAGGATACAGTGATGGTGATGTTGGTCTTGACATGACGATGGAAGAATTTAGGAATGGGAAACAGCTTTACATGTACCAGTTGACGAATTTGACTGAAGCCTTTACCCCTCCAAAATATGGATGTGTTAAAATTGAACTGAAATTTAACCCACCCACCACGTCACCTATAGTTGTTTTGTGTTATGCAGAGTACGAGTCAACCCTCTATATAGACAGCCAGAAAAGTGTTTATTTTAAAGACTATTCTTCCAGTTAAAATGGATACTGGCCAAATTTTACGATATTTAAATCTACTTTTTCATCACAAGAGAGGATCTTTTGGGGCAGTAGCATGTGACTTTTTGAGAACTGTAAAGATTAAAACGCACCCTATTGCTATTGTCTCAAATTCAATGCCTCACACACATCCAGGCGAACATTGGGTGTGTTTATATCAACAAAAGAAACTATCACCCATGGAATTTTTTTGTTCATATGGAAAAGGAATAGATGACTATGATGTTAATTTTAGGAATTTTGTAAAACATTTAAAAATTAAAAAGGTCCTCCAGCGCCCAAGACAGCTGCAAAGTTTTTCTCCCAATTCGGATGGGTGTGGACAATATTGCCTTTATTTCATTTCAAAGCGTTTGGAGGGTTACAGTAGAGATTGTATATATGATTCGTTTTCAAATTCAAACTTAGATGCTAACGACTTAAAAGTCAAAAACTTTGTAAAATCCAACAACCATTTATTAAATAAAAGCTGTAAATACAAGTGTTCTCATTTACAATGTTGTAAAAGTTATTACGATAATAAATAAAATTAAAATCTTTCCCACGAAAATGATGATGATGTACTGCCTTTTCCTTTCTGTTTATTACTTCCAATAATTTTTCTTATAGCTGGTGGGAAGACACTTTTTTCTACGTTTGAGTTTTTAAGTACACGAATGACAGAGTCAATTCCTTCCACATCATCTCTAGATAGACTAGCATTACTCAGACAGCGTAAAATATCAATTACATTAGATCCTTGCACAGCAGCGTCACCAACAACTATATTATTGTTCGAGTTATATGTGATGCCAGCAGAGTTGAGAGCTTGAATAATTTTTTCTGTTCTGGGCGACGCAACCATTTTTAAAATATATGTCTGTTGGTTAGGGGGTGAATCTACATCTGCCTTGGGTGATTTATCATCCTGGGTTTTGACAAGTAGGGGCTTTTTGGCCTCGTTGGTCTGCTTTTCATACAAGCGTCTTGAAAATTCTTGATACATTGCCGCTTTGAGGTCATCAGGAATATCATCAATTGATAATATTTCACGCTTTTTCTGCTTTAATCTAGTTTCGTCAGTTACATCATCGTCCATTATGAGTCGCTTGTATAACGCTTCAGGAATCAGTTTCATCTTTTTAGCCATTATTAATCAAACCAGATAGGATCCCACCCACCAGCGATGCAATTATGGGGAGAAATCCACCACGTTGAACTAGAAATTCTTTTTTTCGTTTTGAAGACTCTTTGTTGAAAGCAGTGTGGTGCAGTGCCTTCTTGTAGCTTTTAAGTTTACTAAAGCGGTATCGGCTTAGGGGAATATTTCCGTTCACAATATTTAAAACACACTCACAAATTGTGGAAATTTCCTTTGGTGTCGCCCTGCTCAATACTGCCCCTCTATCTTTTTTAGTTTTACACTTTGCAATCTTTTTAAAAAGACTACGGTGGGGTAAGACTCTGCTCTCCATTGCAGCTGTTTATTTTTTACAACCCTTCTCTCAACCGATCTGAGAACCCAATGATGGAGAACCAAATAAAGCGGCAGTATTTGAACCCAAAGCTCAAACACAGCTTCTCTGGAATTGAGACATTTATAAAAAACTCAAAGTTTAAAAATCGTAAAAAGGTGTCAAATACACTGTTAAAAATCCCCGCATACACTTTACACAGAAAAGCAATTACAAAATTTCCACGAAGAAAAATATTTATTCCATCAATAGACGATCAATGGATTTGTGATTTAATTGATGTGTCAAAGTATAAAAAACTAAATAAGAATACTACATTTTTATTAACAGTTATGGATGGATTTAGCCGGTTTGCTTGGGTGAGACCCATTAAAAATAAATCAGGATTACAAGTTGTGAAGGCATTTAAAAATATAATTGATACATCTAAACGGTGCCCAAGACTATTACAATTTGACAAGGGGAAAGAATTTTTAAATTCTCACTTTTTAGAGTACTTAAAGTCAAAGAATATTACACATTTTTCAGTAGAGTCAGAAATGAAAGCTGCGCTGATTGAAGCGTTCAATAAAACATTCATGTCGAGAATAGCAAGGTATATGACTCATAAAAATACCACCTCATATATGAGTAATCTTCAAAATTTTGTCAACAGTTACAATAATTCATTTCACAAGGGGTTACAGGGTGTGCCATCTCAAGTTACATTTGAAAACGAAAAAAAATATTTTGAAAAACAGTATGGGGAGGCGACTTTACCGCCACCTGATAAAAATCCTCTAGAAATTGGACAAAGGGTATTGATTTCAAAACTCCGTGGACACTTTGAAAAAGGGTATTCTACACATTGGAAGCCAGAAACATTTTACATTGATAGGATAGCCCCTACAAATCCAGTGACATATCATCTCCGTGATGATTCTAAACAGACGATATTGGGAGGATTCTACAGATCTCAAATCTTACCAGTCGCCCACAGTTGAGCAAAGAGGAAGGTTCTAAACAAACAAAGCACAGCTCATTATGGATACACAAGTAGTTAATGTTACAGAAACACCAGACCCCAAAGTATTTTTTGAGGGTAAAAGTTTGGAAGAAGTAGTGAGTGTCAACCTTTCTTCCAAATATTATTTACTTCGATGTGACGAGTATGACAAGCTACGAATCTTGGCTGCAGCTAATCTACAAAACGCTGATTTTGTAATGGATCGCGATGGGCGCATTCGAGAGGAAGCTGAAAGTTTGATTGACATTCTACACCCAGCCCCAGAAGTGAAAGGTCAAAAGGTTTTGGAGATTATCAATCAAGTTATGCCAAGTGTTTTGGGAAAGATGCTCCAAATGGCTCGAGGGTTGACACCGCTATATCTGGTTTCAAAGGTGCACCTGTAAAGTTAATCATGTTTTATAATTTATATTCATGATTGTCTTTACACTTGCAGGAAGGATTGGATCCCTTGAGGGCAATGCAAGATGCAATTTCTCACATTATGCGAGCTTGGCCTGTCGTGTTTGATACTAGAGAATATACTGGAGCAGTCATGCGACACAAGGGATCTCAAATGCTATTGGGGACATTTTCAAAAGAAGTTGAAGATCGAGAGGTTGAATGTAAAGAGTATTGGTTGGCCCGAGAAGATTTTGAAGACAAGTTTAAGTTGCTACATGGGGGAGTGTGCCCCTGTTTAAAGTCACCAGCTTTGGAAAAGGAAGAGGAAAAGGATAAGGAACTCGAAAAGCTAGAACAAGACAAGGAACTCGAACAGGGTGAAATTGAGAATGATGATGATGTTGAAGAAATTTTTCAAGATGCTAATGATGAGCAATCATTGAGTTTGGCATAAATATAATGGAAATTGATTGGATTTTGATTGAAATTAAAATTTGTTGCATTATAAAACAAAAGTCTTTCTTGCGCCCATCTTATTTAAAAAGATTCTAGTTTTTTCTTTATTAGTTTTTGCACATTGAATAGATAGAGATTGTTGGCATAAGATTTAAAACTTGATTGCATCCCCATCTAGTGGTAGAGTTTGAACATGGCATGGTTTGCACGTAAAAGTAAACATTGGTTTTCTATTGTTTATATAATATGGATCATATATGCAAGGTAACTGTGATAGGAGAAAGGCTTCCAATAGTATTTTTTAAAGGAAACATTTTTGAGTTTACGCTATCCTTGCAGCAAATACCGCCCACACGAGAATGGATTTTTTCCATGTAATTCCTAGCCCCGCCCACCATTGAATTGTGAATGAGCAAAAAACGTCTTCATGTTCTTCGTGTAGATTTGAACAGCATGGTGTACTCTGAAAAAAGGTTCCTTAAAAAATTCAGTCGACATGGAAGCTCTTTGGCTCTTACAATATGCTAGTCAAAGTAAACGTGTAAACACTCCTCGAACCCGTCTTTGAACCCGCACTGTTACCAGGGACAAAATACCAAAAATTCCAACCAATCATAAACTCTGAGGGGGAGAATCTTGCTCCTTTATCCTACATTTTATTTTATATTTACCCTACTGATATTTAATTTTCAAAAATAAAGGATTTACAATGTCATTGCTGAATTTGGTTGTAGAGAGACAGGAACAAGTGGGCGGTTCTTCCAACAATGCTCTTAAAGGTTTCGTATAAAAGGAAATTTTTAAACATGATTTCTCCAAGTTGTGTAAAAGGCTCCTCTCAAGCTCTTTGTGCTAGGAAAAAGAATCTAGAAGAAAAAATGGAAAGCGCTACAGGTAAGTAGGAGAAGGTTTTTGAATTTTTTCACACATTTTTGAAAAGATTTTAATTCAAGGCACCTTCTGCTACTTAGGTGCCTCTTGTTTTGGCTTTGTATTGAAGCCTGTTTCGCGAGCAAAGGTGGACAAAATTTTGTTTCCATTGGGAGGAAGGGATTATTCTCGAACAACTAGGATGCCCTTTGTTGCACCCTGTGACCATACAACCTGTGACCCCCTTGCTGGACACAAGTATCAAAAGATTTTTGCTGTCGCGAATGGAAAAATTTCCCATGTGGATTACATGGAACTCTTTCCTGAGCGTATTCCACTTGAACCGATTGCAGCTGGTAATTTTTATTTATTTTTCGACAATTTAGACGTGTCGCCCAAATTATTGGGCGCAAATGTGTGGGCGCATGTCAGCAAAATAATGGGCGCAGGCTAAATTTAGATATAATTTATTTTATTACAGAGCTCCCTCCTGGGTGCTGCGGCTACAAACTTGTTCAGGCCCATGATTATCGAACTATAATGGGGGATGGATATGATCCAGTTGCAGGACGAGATTTTGACCGAGTTACATTGTTACCTCTTGTTGAAGTCTGTAATCATACTTTTTGTGACATGACTACAACAGCTAAATACAATGTCATCAAAGCTTTTGCAAATGGAAAAATTGACGATTTTGAATACTTTTGGCCTCGACGTGGCACTGTAACTCCATGGAAGTTGAGTCATGACGCTTGGACCGAAATGTTCAAAGTCAAAGATGTAAACAAACAAGAAGACCAGAACCGATTAAAGTGTTGGTATAATCATTTACAGGGCACCAATCTAAAATTTATATATATGAAAAGAAAAGATTTCTACATCAATTTTGACATGCGCGAATCCATGAATATCATGTATTTGCTTGCAAAATTTTGGATCTACAGCAATGAGAATCCTATCGAGCTCGAGAACACATTGAACTCAATCAACCAACTTTTTCGAGAAGGTAAAATTGCTCAAGAACACCATCATCATCATCACCAGCAGCAGCAGCATCATCAACAATACAACTACAATCAACAATTGACACATGTTCCACAATCATTTGGTCAGTGAAAAGTTATGTCTGGTTATAAAAAGATTAAAGAGGTTGGCCATTGCCCTCCTCACGAGTTTGTCGAAGTTGTACGTAATAGTGAAAAAGTGGTTCGTCGATGCAAGTATTGTAAATATGAAGTGACTACACTTTTAAAATAAATTTGTAAGCATTTTAATTATAATTAAAACGCGCGCGCGCTCTCTTTATAGAGAGGGAGGGAGTGGGGGTTGGGGAAAAAGGTCATCCTCCCCCTCCCTTCCCACCATAATTTACATCCTTTTAAATATTTTTAATGTTTTGTGATTATAGATTGAACAATTCTGGATTGGAAATAAAACTTTATTATTTGGTCATGTAAATTGTACAATACTCTGGAAATACTGAATCTCTTATTCTTGCATCATCCATTTGTTTTTGATTTAAATCAATTAAAACATATCCATGAGGTTTCTGACAACAATCTGCATACGCATTTTCAAGAGAGGGTAGTCTTTTTCCCCGATTCATTTGACAACCTAGGTGACTTACAATATTTGACTCTCTAGGATTTTTGAAAAAAATTAAATATTTTGTCTGTAGGGTCAAGTCTCTACAATTTTTATGAAAAAAATTTTGAAGAGTTAAAATTATAGAAATTTTTTGGTGATGGCTTGTCTGACAAAAAGCTCGTAGAGTATCTGTAGACTTGCTTGCTTCACTCATCAAGTCGTCCATCACGTACAGAATATGACCCTTTGTGACATTTTCAATCTGGTCTGGGAGACCAGCGTGAAATTGAATATTGGGAACAGCTGCTTGTAGTTTTTTAAAAAACTCTGGCTGGATCTCACCAAAACACCAAGTCACTTGAATAATAGGATCAGAGGTTAACTCTTGTAGTCGCCCCAACAGGTTGAGTATTAGGGTTGATTTTCCAGACTGAGATGCTCCACTAACTGCCTTTTTTTAATTTAAAGAAATGCGATTTATAATATTTTATATTATGCATAGTGTTAAAAAGCATGCTTACCATTGTAAATGGTGTGTGAAATTGGTAGTCAAAATCCATGACAAAAAAAAACTGAATTTTTTTCAAATTTTATTTATTTTTCAAATACTTACAACAAGCAATATCGTCACACGGGGATTGAATTACAAATGCATAATGTTGAAGTTACCATAAGCTAGTGTATGTCTCTCATCTACAGCATATCTTTTTGTATCGATTGCACTCGCAATAACCTTTTTGACCTTTATAGTATATATCTTATGATTGTAGGTTCTTATATAACACATCTCCCCATACAAAGGTTCACAAGTTTGTAATACTTTCTCAAAATCTGGCATATCCATTAGATTGTCCTTATAGTCATCTTTTACTCCCTTTGCAGCAACCTTAACCTTTTGTCTACAAGTGACTGTACAATATAATTTAGGGCGAAGCACAATTTGTTTTATTATTACACCCTTATCTGAATAATCATCACGCATAGTGAACAATTTTTTGTGATTTGTCGAGTCATAGAAATGCCCCTGTAGAGGGTCTTTTTGATTGTAACCAGACATGTCAAACATGCTTTTATTTTCCCACATGTCTTGGTAGGGATCACAGTTTCCCTGTATATAGTATCCTCCAGAATCTGTATCAGTCATCATCATATTACATTTAATGTCTGATTTGCCATAATATCTAGGATACATGTAATCATAATGGAATTTATACATGTACATTTTGGCCAAATCGAGAATAGTTACACCCCCATAGATTGGGCGATCCTGCAACACGTTACTTTTTTTATGAATAAACATTATACAAGTATCATTAATTATTCTAACATCTTGAATGTCTGGTCTCTTAACTAAATACATTGCTCTATGCTTTGTCAATGCTATAGATACAGCTCGACGATTGCGCTTATCTTCCATCATCTTGCCACTGTTTGCATTGACAGTTAATTTTGCCCCATTTTTTTCCACCTCACTTTTTGCATTTTTTCTAATTGTTGTCAAAGTATGAGTAAATGGGGCGACCCAACGTTTTTGCCTAAAGCGTAGAATTTTTGTAATTTTAATTATTTTGACCCCCATTTTAACATACTGCTGTAGAGTACGGTAGTGGACCTTGTAATTTTTTTTTGGCTTCAAGTCACAAATTAACTTTTCACAAGCAAGTTCAGACTTTTTAATGCATGTCTTTTGTAACTCACTCAGTTCTGAGAAATCAACTTTTCTTTTAAAGGGCATTGGAGGATAGTCATCCATTTTATCATGCAAGTTTTCGGGGATTTCAGCGTCAATTTCTAACCAGTACCCAAATTCATCATCTTCGCCAAGTGACATTATCCATTGCCAATTGTATGGGTCACCAACTGGTACAAATTCAAAATCTGTACAAGGAAGTGGGTCCGTCATACAGCTCCCATATAAATTTGTAAAATCAAATGTAATTAAATATGATGTAGGTAGATTTGGATCATATAGGTCGCCCATGTACTTATTATTCGCCTTTGCTTCTTTTAAACTACCAACGTTACAAATTCCACCTCGCTTAGCCTCTTCAAAAAATGAATAGATTTCAAAATTTTGAACATAGTGTAGCTTTTCTTTTGAAAATTTCAAAAGACTATCAAATGCAAACATTGGCAAGGAAAAGTAATGAGCCAAATCGAGATTAAATATGCGCCTAAGAAATTCTCGCCTAGATTCAAATATATCACACAGTAGGGTGACATCAGTCTTCAAGTACAAATCATGATAGTCGCCCATGTTTTGGCAATTGAAAGATTCCCAAACCTTTTTCCCATGCTCCCAGTCTTCATTTGATATACCATGCACATGTAGTTTTGATTTAAAATGTTCGATACTTGGATAAGATGTGATTGTAGCAAAATCAGAATGTTTTTTAACCAACTCGTAAGGATAAACTCCCTTTCTTAAAAGAAGTTTATAATCGCCCAGATGTTCAAAATGTCTCTTTGTGTGTGGGAACTTGTCTTCCCCATCCAAGAGTAGGGATTTTGTCAAATCTTTTAATGAACCTATAAGCAGCTGAGCACTGTCCATAAATCTAACAAAATCAGAATGTTTTTTAACCAACTCGTAAGGATAAACTCCCTTTCTTAAAAGAAGTTTATAATCGCCCAGATGTTCAAAATGTCTCTTTGTGTGTGGGAACTTGTCTTCCCCATCCAAGAGTAGGGATTTTGTCAAATCTTTTAATGAACCTATAAGCAGCTGAGCACTGTCCATAAATCTAACAAATCTATTAATCTCAATACTCAAAATCTTTTCAGGAGAGGTTGCAATTACAGAAAGTTTTTTTACAAAACTAGAGTTTAACTTTTGTATTATAAATGAATTGTCATATCCTTTTAGATTGTGTATAAACACTGGAATTTTAAATTTTAAATAACCTCTCAAATTACAAGACTGGTGAGCGTACCCTTGCAGTTGGAATGGGGGTAGATGAGAATGCTGTTGGCAAACAACATCATGATCATCAAAAGCTTCTTCACAAAAATAACAATGTGAACTTGCACTCTGTAGTTGAGAATAGTTCATTGCGTTAATTAGAATTGATGCAATCTCTTGATATAATATAAGATCTTCCTTCATAGATTCCGTCTCTTGCATGATATCTTTTAAAAATAATTCTACAGCATTCTCACCCCTGTATAGCTTTTCGTTTCTCAATTCGCCCCTATGGTCTAAACTTTTCCAGTAATAACTATTTGGTTCATGCACATCAAGTTTAACTGTGCTAGCATTTTCATCATTATTAACTTCTACATCTGTCAAAAATGCTTCAAAATCTGCATAAATTCTAAATGCAGTCTCGATTGTCCTCTCATGATTTTCAAATTTTAAAATCTTTTCCTTGGGCATAAAAACTCGCTGTGGTTGGAACGCTGCACAGCTTTCGCGATGTCGCTGCATGCAAAAAAGTGTGGTAAAACCCAACAGGCAATTTCTACAGTGATAAGTTTTTCTTGACCTTTTTGACATCATGCAGTCAAAGTCTGTGATTAATACAAAGTGACACTCGTCATTTTCATACAAAAGCAACAAGTCTACTTCTACATCTCTTTCAAATTTTGAAATGTACAGAGGTGTTATAAATTTCCTAACACACTCAGTCGAAACCTTTTGATACGCTTGGCGAATTTGTTTGCTGTACGCTTTTGACCTAAATACTTGATTCTTTTCATGAGCCTTTCTGGCAGAGTCGAGTATGGATTTTCTCAAATATTCTAAATTAACATTAGTTGTTGAATCATCATTTCCTTCATCATCAGAAGATTCTACACCAGAGTGAACTTCAGAGTCTATATTATATCCAAAAACATTGACTGAAATATTGGGGTTTCTCTTTTCAAATTTTGGGAGTTGGGCGAGATTTATTGGCCCCTTTAAACCCTTGACATTTACTGAATTTTGTATTTCTAAAATGGTTTTTAACCTTTCGTAAATATTTTTACATCTAGGGGAAACTTGATCTCTATGAAGCTGCATAGCTATACATTGTAAAAAACTGCAACTGTATATAGATAGATATTCATCAGGACTTTCAATATTTTTAAAGCATTGCTTTTGTTTTAGGGGGTATGGCAAGTCTATAAAAGTAAAATAGGGTTCGATTATAGGAATGAAGGTCTCTGTACCTTCACCACCACCACCACTTGGTGGAGAATTTATTTCTTCTTCTTCTTCATCTATGTCTTCCTCTTTAACATTATTACTGCTAGGATTATTGACATTTGAACCATTGCTAGTTGTGGGAATCTCGCGAGTTTGTAAATTATGGACAACATCTGGCTCTGTAGAAAAACCTGAACCTACTTGGGTGGGAGGTGGTGGTACTGGTTCTTCATTTCTCTGCTCTGCTGTGAAGGGATCAAAGGTTGTCAATGTAAACTCACACAGTGTTATTCTATCAACCCTCAACCCACTACCATTCTGAATCCACTTTTCAATAGTATTATCAAGTTTAACTTTACACTTTCTCAACATTCTATTTATCATGGAGGGATTATATATTCCATGCTTAAAAGTATTCATGGGCTTTGGTCCCACTTTGACTGTAGTGTCGCCCACCTCTTTTTCAAACATGACCATCAGGGTTAAATAAAATTTCATCCCCCTCCTAACTGCCAATTCCATTGTTAAAATTTCTACTAATCTAGTGTGTATAGATAAAAATAAACCTTTTGCTGTTTTAAAGTCAAAACCCTCCAATATAACACTATAAGTAGTAACTAAATTTTCAAAGGCAGATCTTACAATTACTATTGGTGGGGAGGCTACCCCCTCTTCATTTTCATTCGCCTCTGCTCCACCAAATTGATTTGGAACTTCATGAAAAATCTCCCCATGTACTTGAAAAAAATGCAAATCTAAAGAAGCAGAGTTGGGAAAATTTGCAATGCAAATTGGGCAGAACCTGTTCTGGTAATTTTGCACTATGTCAATATCCTGTTCTTGCACAATATCTTGTGGTGGTGGTGGTGGTGCTAGTTGTTGAGGTGACAGTTGCCCCAAGTTTGGGCGCTCCGTTGGTTGAGGTGTGTGCGCTACATCTTGAGTGGGGGTAGGTTCATTTTCTATTGGTACCCAGTCTCCATCATTTATCAAGTCGTGCGCCCATTCGTTAAAATCTAGATTGTTTTCAAATGTGATATGAAGATTTTAAAAAAAGCGACAGTTTAAGAAATACAAAAGTACATTATGAAAAAGTTGAGAAATCTTTACCCTGAGTATCTGGTGAATCAGTGTCTATTCGAGCTCTACTCTCATCCTGATCTGTTTGAGAATCTAAATTAATACTTAATTTTATAAATGTTTCTTGGGGAAAATTGATTTGTTGTGCAAGCTACCTATTGGGGTGGAGATTCGCGCACGTCTTGATGTGGAGGGCATGGATAAGTCTAAGAGTTCATCATCAACTAACACTGGCCCTGTTTTGAAATGCGTATTTTTTTAAAAATGTGAATACTATAAAAGGTAAGAATGCAAGAATTTAAAAAGTACTTTTTAGTGATTCTCGAGCATTGCAACCTGTACTAGAGATGGATTCTGCTGCTTCATCTAAAACAATTTTTTTAATGAGTATTCTAAGTTTTTAATAAATTTTTAAAGCTCATGAAATTGAAAACTATTCAAACCTAATTGGCAATCGTATCCTTTTACGTGGTCATGACCACATCTAAGACACCCTTCTAAATGCTCTGCATACAGATGATTAATTATTTCAGAATGATTTATTACTGTGAAACTGCAATAATTACACTTGAATGCTTGCTTGAAATGGTCTTCCATTTCTACACTGGCAAGACTTGAAATAAAACTCAAAACGCAAAAATAGTAAACACACAAAACAAAAACAAAACACAGCTGTAGTGATTCAAGTGAGGCTTTAAAGAAACTGGTTGGTGTGAAGCCAACGGGTCAACTCGGCTTGGAGAGTTTTGATCTCCTGCTCCAAATTATTAACCTTGTGAGTGTAGGCCTGTGTGCCTTGAATACGCAGCTTCATTATAGCTGCTTGCTGAAGTCTCAAATTTCTTTGAATCTCGTTTTGGAGTCTTGCCATTGTAATCAAGAGGGACCGTATTTCTTCGATCCGCTTAATAATGACAGCCCCTCGAGGTTGTTGGGGCTCTTGCTGTGGTTGAGCAACATTTTCAGCAGGTATTGGTGGTGGTGGTGGTGGAACATTGTTGGGGTAAGTTGGGACAGTGTTGGTTCCCAATGGAGTTTGTAGAAACTCGGGTACATCAACTCCCTCAATCACAATTCGTGGTGGGGGTGGTGGATCATTGTTTGGAGTAGGGATAGTTCCCTCTGGAGCGACAAATCCAGGACATGGGAGTGGGTTCATCATACATTGACCATACCAGTTGTTCGTTTCAAAATTCACCAAGGGCACCTCCCTTGGGGTAGTACAGTTTTGGCTTGAGGGTATTTCTTTTTCCTTGTTGGAAAAGTCCACTGGGACCTCTTCTTGTTTATCCTCATCACTGTCCAAAACTCTCGACTCTCTAGATACTCGTTGATTAGGGGGAGGAATTTCTTCCTCATCCACAACAGCAGTGTAGTGCTCTGGTTGGTCTTGATCTGGTTGAATGGGTGTCGCCCGAGGTTGGCTGGGACCAGCAATTTCACCATCATCCACATAATTGATACCAGAAGTTTCTGGGACAGTATTAGATTTTGGTGGTGCAGCGGCATCATCATCATCTAAAATGATGATGATTTCTTCATCATCACTTTTTTGAGCCTTTTTTGCCTGTTTTTTCTCTTGAGATTTTCTCAACTTTTCAAAAAAGGCTTCTGAACACTTTTTCATCTCTTCAGCTTGATAGGCACTCTTTTTT
>JAQGAA010001511.1:0-15385 GCA_034696425.1 Isotoma viridis | reverse complement strand
AATTTATTGACTAGTGACAAAACAACTGCAGACATTTCATGATTGCGACCTTCTGTGGTTGACTTCAAAGGATCTTAAGAATGTTGATTTGTACGCAATTTGCATAAATAAATTATACTAAGACAGAGAGCACCCTCGAACAAAGTTAGAGAAAGTTAGACTCTTGTTGTTTTTCGTAAGTCTTGCCATAATCGTAATTTGTTCAGAAGCCATTTGCTTCTTATTTTGAGAAAAGAAAACCTCAAAGGCATGTCGACTTCAAGAAAAATAGTACTCAATAGTCTTTCATACCTTACACAATATATTGCAGCATACTCAATTTAAGCAATTTGATTACTGAAATGAAAGAAAACATTATGATATGTTACTCAATTCACATATATAAATGTACAAAATAAATATCAAAGAGCGGCGTATAACCAAAAAAACCGGTGGGATTACTAAGGAGAAAGTTTAGAGACCGAATAAACATAGAAAAGTAGAACCGGAGCAATTTACTCATGCATGTTTTCCACCGAACTAACAAAGTTAGTTTATATGATATTCAAGGCTTGAGTAAATTATCCTTTTGAAACACATTAATTTACGTCGATAATGTATTTTGCATCTTTTTTCCGCCCTTTCTCTAGTAATGACAAACAAGGGAAAGTTCGACATCTAAATAATATTATCGTAATAAAGTAGATACTATACAATAGCAAACATCAATCGCGTCTATATTCCAGCAACTCAGACTTGGGCAGAGTGATGTAGTGCATTAAATGTGTGGATGCCACACATTCGCAATTCGCTTTCGTTCCTCCTTTATGTGTTTTTATGAAGCATTACTAACTATCATCCTATCTCGCAAAGAGTTAAGAGAGTTTGATGAAACTGCTGGATTGTTTTACACCAAATTTAATGGTGTGTTATTACTATGTCCTAAGAGATTACTAGCGCACTAAAGGTTGACAACCACAATAAGTCAGCTCATATTGTTGGTACAAAAGTGATTCAAACGAATGGAAACAAAGTGCTTGATTTTAAGTGCAGAGCATAGCTTAAAACTTATGTTATAGAAATGGCTAATATATAATTATGACGATAATTCCTTTTATATATGTGACCCATGACTATACACTAATGCAAGAGAAATGTTTCCTCACAGGCTATAAATCATACGAGTTAGTGACTACTAATGACAATGCATATGGCAGACTTTTAGCCGAAGAATAGATTTACCTGAATGATTCTCAGGATAAGGGTCGTGCTCTCGAAGTCATACTCAAGACTGAAATTGATTTGCCCCACTGCGTCTGTTGACTCCGAGTTATCGATGTACATGTCCACCAGAGATATTGATCTATTTTGCCAGAAGGCCATCTGAAACCATAATAATCATTGACTTATCATCATCATCCCATCATTCAGTATCCAATTACCCGTTTGAACACGAAAATGAGTGAAAACGATAATTGGACTTGGGCACAGGTTTGCTCACTGTCAAAAATAATAAATACTGACATTTAAAATCGATTTGGAACATTTTTACACTATGAACACAAAATAAAAGGGTTTATAGACATATCATATATGAGGGTAGAATTACTACAATTACACTGTGATTTTACGACAACCCCTGCTATTCTTCTTTAATCTTTTATCAAATGCTCGTTTGTCTATTAAATCATAAAGGAGACTAAACAGCTTTTTTTGAGTCCTTCATCTCCAAAACGTGTTTGCTTTCCTGCCTTTAAGAAATAGGTGATGAAAGTCTTAAGCTGAGCTTTACTGATTGTCCTCATAATGTCTGATGATTGCTCAGTAATTGTCAAAATGTTTACAAAGGCTAATAAGCTTTTCTCTGTTGCTTTTATAGTCTAAGTCTAAGCCGTGGAAAATCATAATCAAATATATTAAGGTGTATGATTCTCTAATGAGAGTAGCTACAAGCAACGTTAATAATTCTCAGTATGTTATTATTGTAAGTAAATCTGTGATGCTCGTTAAAGTTTTAGCATATACTTTCATTGAAATATCCCCAGCTTTAGATAGATGAACTGAGTAAACATCATTATCATTATCACTTCACATTGTGAGGACGTGATTCAAACGAGCTAGACAAGTCATTGACAACGATTTTAATCTCATCTAAAGGATAACTGATTTCTCTGTCTGAAAATATAATCATTAAGGCCAAATTGTTATCTGTCAGTCCTCAGTCTTCCTGACCGAGAACGGCCTTTAAGGTATAATCTGATTTGAAAGGTTTCATTCCATGAAAGAAGAGGCTGAAAAGCATTCAGTTTTATATAAATTTACTGTAAACATTGGAACAGACTGGTTTACATTCTAAAGATATTGATAGCTGAATCTTCATGAGTAACATCATCTTTCGTAGACCCTATAGACTCATTGTCTAAACTTCATCGGGATCGGCTCCTTTCTAATCATATTTATTCCTGTTTTTTTTCTCATTTTTCATCTTCCGTAGGGAAAAAAATGTCCAAAAGGGATGAGGGTTGACTAGATAAAACTACTGCACAGCACAGTTTGATTATAATTTTATAGAACTCTACAATCAATATGATTTCCCTAGATAGAATCAGTTCAATTTTTCAGATTTTTTTTCGTTCATCTATTCTGGATAAAATGTATCTATTGTCAGAGTAGACTGATAGCTTTTAATGAATATTATGGTATTTCAGCCATTTTATATAAAGTTGGAATATCTTTTATGTAAGTTATATTACAACTTTACTTTATCATTTACCGCAGGATGTTGATCTTGTTTAACTCCTTGAAGAGATTTGTTTTGCACAGGCGGAGTTTTACATTCCGGAGTCGCGGTGCCAGCAGAGCTTCCCCCAGGTGATCCTGTTGTTGCTGCCGCTGTAGTTGACCCTTTACTGGTGCCAGCCGTCCTGTTATATTAATAAGAATAAACTGAGTATTTCTACGATTAATTGGACCCTTAACAGTTTTAAATACGTAATAAAATACGGTGATGATAAACAGCTGCTTGTGACATTTCATGCAAAAGAGTTACAAATTTGGCATTTACTCTAATGATAATCATAATGAAGAGAGAAGTATACATAGTAGTAATGATACAGAGTGGGCGTTAGTGTATTTTAGCAAATATTGGTTATCTTTAAAAAGAAACAAGGTGGGAGCGGACAGGAGAAAATTACACTTTCTACAAACATATTTCTACTGCGTTTATTGACGTAAGTATATAATTCATTAGATATTTGCATTTTTGGAAAGTGACAAAAAATGGAATACAAATCGGTAACGTCATAACAAAGTCTCTATACATTATTGCTGTGCGGATTAATTTAGCAGTTAGATCACCACCGATTTGAAACTCCACTTTCATGTCAATGCATTTATTGATAACGCTGGTAAATAGTACTCTAATACATATTCAGCAATTAGTTGTACTCAACAAAAAATAAGCTTGCTCGTGGAATGTTAGTCAATTTGTTAGATTCATTCGTACACGTACTACATAGTTACGAGTTACATATTGTGAGCTTTACTAACTACTACATAAGTATGTAAAAACGAGCAGGCCACACATTTACTCAAAGGTTGAGGGAAGATCAGTCAAAGGTTACGGGTCGTTGAGCTATGTTATTTTGTGGCTTGCATGTGCACAGTATGCGGTAGAAGTAGAGTATATTATTATTATAAAAGAGGATCAATCAACAGAAAGTGTCACACACAGCAAAAACATGTTACCTAAAAGAAGACAGTAGGGACATCATATCTGCTGATTCTTAGCAAGTAGCAGCAGAAGTAGTAGGACTCGAAGGCTTTTTAGTTCATTTGTACGCACGATGGCTTAACTTTTTTTTAAAAACAACTGCCAATGCCAAGAAAGTGGACCCCACAACAATTTTCATAATAGCCAGCACAAGTAGGCAGTAGACACAGCAGGAGCAAACGGATGGAAGCCACGCACATCGACACCACACGACAAGTAGGACACGTACGTAAGTTCGCGTACACATATGTCGGTTTGGAATGGATGGATGTAAAGGTGAAAGACAGAGAGCGACAGAAAATAAAAGAAACAGGAAATAACCAATAGAAAGTCAATCAATCAATCAACCTTCTTTTTTAACATTCACCATAATATCATTCGAATGCTACTCAACTAATGAAAGCATGATAAGAGAACTTTCTCCTAAGAACATTATTTAATTCGTACAATAATAATATTATCAGATTAATAAACTTTTTTTAATAGCTTTCTGTGAAATAATGATAAAGAACTGCTCATGCTTTTACTTTTGGAGCTCCTGATGATTTTATGTATGGCGTAAGTATTTCTTAATGATATGCGAATTAACGACTTCCTCTTAAGAATAGCCTTGTTATTTGTCATATTCAGTACCTATGATAATATTATAATTTCCATTTAGGTAAAACAATCAGTCATAACACAGGCTTCAATTGTTTACAGCCAATTCTTATTTGTCAAATTCTGAACAGCAATATGCAATAAATAAACTAGCTGTGGGTTTCAGTCAGTACATTTTGTTAAGTATTATTTATCATGCAAATTTCCCTTCACCTGACGAAGAATTTTAGACTAGTATAAGTATGTATTTACCATTTAGTATTCACAAGCTGTCTAACTTCTTGTCAGAATAAGATAAGAGTTGTATGAAATAAGCGGCCTTAAGCCCGTTATAGTAATAAACCACTTGGACTTAACAACGTTCTTTAAATGTAGAATAAGTAGCAAACATCCTTTCAGCGATATGGATGGAGTTGAAATTTACTGTCAGTTGTCAGACGATCCCATCACCCTCAGAAGAAATTCAAGACTCCTGGAGCGTCGTAAACGATCCTTTCATTTACTTATTCATTCCAAAATCCATTAAATATTTTACTAACTGAATTGAATACTAAAGCTGCTACTTCAAATTTTCCCCTGGCTTCTCATTATATATACAATGCTTTATTTCCACCAAGTCATTTTAACTATGGAATTTTGAATATGTTATGTGCAACACATATGCCTTATTGTCATATTTCTCTAACAATAAATCTAAATTGATTTGAGTACTTTCCTTTATTTAATTTAGTAGAAAAACGTATGTGAAAGCGACTGTGAATTTTGATGAGGTCTTATGCCCAACGCCTACGTTTATTTATTATTCCTAGAAACAAAAGGAGAACACAAGAGAACATAAAGATTGAAACTAATTGAAAATTATAATACGTGAAAGAATATTATTGAATTATTTTGATAAAACGATAACATAAGAAATGTTAATCCGCCCACCTCTCTATCTCTATATAATCAATAAGAATTAAGACTATCAGTAACTGCTGACCTATTGCCCCTACCATTAATTTCATCTCTTTCTCTCTCCTGTTGACAGTCAAAACTCGATTTGATGTCAAATGTCATTTCTCTCCTTTCCTTTACTTCTCTCCAAAATAGAAATCCTTTGTTCTTTCACTCTAGTGAAAAACATAATAGAAGGTATTTCTAGTCCATTATTTAAATCTTGCAATAAATGAGTGTACGTGAACGTGAAAGTAGATAGAAAATTTGACTTCTATGATGATCATGATGATAATAGTAAATTACATTCCGGTGCTGCTGTTGACTCGTCTCGAATCTGTATTCCAAGGGTGATATGGTTATGGCCTATGCTCCTACATATTCCTACATGACTAAAAGCGTGTAGGACGAAAGGACGACGAAGAGAAAAAAAGAAAGTGAGAGGTTAATCTAATTGTAAGTTTAGGATTGAAGTGACTAGTATAGTGACTGCGAACTTTCTGTGTGTGTGTGTGTGTAAGCTTTGGCTCCAACCTCTAGTTGTAATTAGACGGAAGGAAAGGCCGTAAATTTTTACTACATGGTCTCCAGACAATAAAGAGCAAATGATTTTTCCGGTTGGCATGGCTTGCAGATGAATTTAAAATTCTATTTCACTTCTAAATTATTTCTAACTCCAGGTCATCCTTTTGCTTCTCTGCTAGTACTTACTGTTTTTTCAAATGGATAGGACTCAAGACTCTAAAATATTCTCTCCTCCAAGCTTTTTTTGCACTCCGTCAAAGTGTAAGATCTAAACTATAGAATGATACAATTTAAGAAGTATGCTCTCTCTGGGAATATATTCACAGGAACTTTTATCTACAGGAACCGGAAGGTTCTACCTCATTGGTACATGATACTATGGTGAATTTAATATTGTAGATAAAGCACAATGTACAAAACATATAATCTAGTATGTAGCTCAATAAAATTCAGTCAATAGAGACTATTCAACATACTAACTTTCTTCCGTCTGGTATTACTCCTCTGTGACTTGTTTCCTATTCAGGTGGGAGGATGTATGCATGTAATTTCAAATTTTTCTAGATACAATCTGGAGTGAGTGACATGAACCAGATTGTACTCGAAAGGTTTGTATTATTGGGAGGAAATCAGTGTGTAATACTAATACACTGGCATGAGAAATCCTATAGACAACTTTCCTAATGTCATTATATTGCTTTTCTTACGAGCTTGGAAAGCATTAAGCCTATGTTTATGACTAAAATTTAGACTTTTTTATTCAAATAATAGTGAATCATGGTTCTTTAATGTACATGTTACTTTTTGTGAGATTTACTTCTACTATATTAACCAAAAGGTAGGAATGCCAAAAAAGAAAAAAAAATTGTAGTCAAAATGTTTTCTGTAATGTGCACTATATACTATTATTCCCATGTCTTTAAAAATTTCCCTGGTTTCACTCAATTTTGCAAAATTAAGGGTTGGAACTTTGGAAAGTTGAATGAATATGCAACAGACAAAGAAACGAATCAAATTCCTCTACTCCAACTTATAATCATGAAAGCTCTGCAAAATATCATTATCATTTTCTGTGTCCACCATTACACAAAACTATACACAGTGCCTATTTATATGTGTAAGTAACTATGTAAAAGCGGAATTGAGGTTCTTATTAATTCAGTGCGAGTGAAGAAAAAGTTTTTTAGAGTAAAAGAGAAGGAGGAGGAATACTAACTAATCTGCTTCTCGTTTGGGGACAAAAGGACCCTGCTTGTCCAAGCGTTATGAATTCCACCACTCTTTTCCAAATGAGGTTAATTCTAAATGAGAGATATAGCTCAGGAAGTTTAAATGGATTTATTAGAGAATGGGAGGAACTCATAGGGATGCATTAGGAATAATAACTAAGACGAGGGGATATGTATGACAGGGCTACGATGCGATAATGGCCTTCCACAAGCTCAAAGCATTATTGTTATTGTTCACCTAAAATGCTTTTGGTTTCAGCAGTTCTGAATGTTCTTAAGAGTAGTCTACTGGGAAACGATAAGCCTGGCCAGGCTCAGCTATCACCCTCATCCCAAGGTTTTTCCAACCTGAGTGAAAGTTTGGATGGAGAAAGCTTTCATAGAGAAAGGAAATTTTCTCCCTGCTTGACCTTTATTAACAGTTGGACTTGGGAAATCGAAAATAAAACCATGCCAAGACTTTTGCAACTTTATAATTTCGGGTACGCAGGATCAACTACGTGAGAAAGATGAGAAAGCAACGTAAAAAAATATTTTAGTGTGCCAACACTACCACGCCACTGACTGGTTACTTTTAAGTTTGATCGGGGCAAATGTTATTATTACTTTCTTCTTATTCCTTGACCATCTATACCTCTTATACTATCCAATTTCCAAATGTGAAGTCAAAATATTGCTACAGATTCACTACCAACAACGTATAAAATACTAATACTATAGATATTAATGCTATACTCTGTAATAGAAAGCATTATCTTCAAGCATCCAATTTCCCTTAAGATTGACTATCATGTACCCACTAACTTGTAAAGTTCTACAACCAGGACCAAATAAACTACTCATTCGAAAACTCCAGACGTCAGAAGCAGCACTTCAAATAAGTAATAAGCATTTTTTTGCTTATTTCTTGTATTTGATATTGCAACGCTCACATAGTGAACGAAATGAACTTTACAAATGACTCAAACCAGACAGAGTTAGTTGTGAATCTTATATATTCTACACAATACGGTGCTGTTTCTGTCGGGTCTTTCCAGTCAACTAACCATTTTACGTATATTGCTTTTATTTGTGTGGGTAAAAAATACACTACACCAGGCAGCTATTGGATGAGAGATGAAAAATAAAGCAATAGTAACTAAAGTCAATTCCCATAAAACTCCTTGTCCCTTCTGCTTTCGATGAGTTATTTTTGCGACTGACTTTTCAATGAATTTATGTAATAAAATAAACTCAGCTTAACTCAACAAACTATATGCTGGTCCTAACATACTTGGGGAATTGTGAAGGCTCAAATTCATCGAAAATTTTCTTTTGTGAGATTGAAAAACCCTTAGACTTTGATACCACGGAGTAGAGAAACTTCTCTTTCTTGCTAGGAAAGATAGGACGTGGATTGCTACTTTAAAGAGTAATATCACGCAGAAGAGAAGTCACTTCAAGAACTTCTCTTTGTGTGTGATACGCATAATGTAACAATACTTTGGGTTAAAACGAATAAGTATATAGCTACTTGGTAAGAGTGAATAGAATTTATTTGATAATAAGGAAAAGGGTTAGGGTACTTTAGGAAAGATTACAGATACATATATGTATATATATATGTATAGATATACAGGAAAGACAGTGTACATCCACACAATGCACAATACAATGCAGAGCACAATGAAACACAATGACCAGAAGGCTCAGGGATCAAATTGATCCTCTCTACTGTTTTGTGTGGTAGAATTTTATGCTCGAAATGTGATTTGTGACTCTACGGAATTGGCATGAAGGGAAGAGGAAATACTATATATAATAAAATAGGACACAACATCAAACCTTTTACCACACTTTTCATAGGATGAAGTGAGAAGAGAGAAAGGAGAGAAAGTACATTAGAGAATCAAGAGATAAGGCAGCCAAGAGGATGAGAATGACATAAGTAGCAGAATGACATGGTAGAGCAATAATAATGTATACATAGAGAAGGAAACCTGAATAAAATTGCTACTGGTTGGCTTGGTTGAACGGGTGAAAGAGGATGAGGTATTCGAGAGATAATAAAAATAAGAAGGAAACGAGAGAGAGAAAGTATGAGGGATGGAATTCCATCATGACATTGTGACAAGAGTCCCACAACACCATACCATACACCATCACCATACCATCACTACCACTAATACCAAGTATCAACTAAATACCAGACTCACGTCTAGTCTTGGTTCGTTTTTCTTGGTCAAAGTACTTAGAAGTGATGATGAGGATATGATGATACGTAAACGTACACAGGATTGTTAAAGTAGGACTAACCAGTAACATCGGTTATTTATTGCACATACATCAACTATATTAAAATACTTTACATCTGACATAATATTAGGAAGCCTTCATAAATCACATGCCATATTTTAGGTGACAGCCAAGCTAATTTGCGAACTGTGTGGATGGGATTTTTGGGTTTAAAGGACACAGTTAGGACATTTATTCAACCAAGGACTTAAACCTATGGGTGCTTAATATGACACTATGTGTACTGACTTCTTATGAGACACATTGGTCAACTAAATCTTTTCTATAGTCTAAAGCCATCGCAATCGGCTGTTCATTGGTTGTCCCTTCGACATCCAGACCCAAGCTCAAAAATTACATCCCTCATATATTCAAGGCTTCCAAGATCTTGAGCACAGAAATACTGCTGGTTATGACATATGGACTATTCCTAACCAAACCCATGGCACAAAGACCCATTTAACGTTTAAATGCTTTAGAAATAGTCATCGGTCTGAGGCCTGGGGGTAAATAAATGAAACTTGTAAGTTAATGGTGGATATGACAATAGCATAATCATATCCCGAGTATCAGCACCCTTATCATCATATTATCATGTGAGTGGTGAATATGGTGAAAGGAAGTAAGTTGTAGAAATTTGAAAGAGTAAGTAGCAGCAGCAGCCAGACAAAAAAGAGATCGAGAGAGAGAGAGCTAGAGAAAGTACGAGAGAGCGAATAATACTCACGAATAAAGGAAGGACATCAATTCAAAATGTTAGCAGAATAGAAAGTACATATATTATAAAATTATAATACGAATTCAGAGAATCACGGAGTAAGAGGGGACATATAATATAACAGTAGGAATATGAGAGAGCGATGAAGGGTTACAACAAGAACAGATCCAAGGCCCCTGTCGGGATCTCAGGGAGCAGAGAAGAGAGCGATAGAACGACAGATAGCAAAAACGTTCAAATACGACATATTTAGATAAATCTACACACACACATTTTATAACTATATAACAGAGGAGGTACAAAATACAAAGTACAACTAAAGAGATGCTTAAAATATGGAGAGTAAGTAGACTAGGAAGAAATGTACGACACGGGGTGATGGTACACTCTACAATAAATGAGAACAATATTCATACAGACATGAATAGAGAGACATTACATAACTCAATAGGCATACGATACGATACACAATGAGATAGGATAATATGATACGATACAGACACAATAATACGATACGATTTCACATGAAAACACATAACGATTTCTTACTCCAATTGGGCCCTATGACCAAAATCGATCCACGTCAAATGCAGCAGAATATAAATCATAAAATGCTCGTTTTAAAATCTGCGATTCTTTTTATTACAATACAATAGGATTTGATGTGATATTAATAATACCACTACCACTCTACCACCACTCGATCTTCTCGTTCTTTCCAAAGAAATTCATACCATACGAAATGAAAATACGTACAAAATGAAAACTAATTTTGCCAATGGATTTCCGAACGGGTTGGTTTTGTTGCTGATGCTTGTATTACTCCCTTTTTTACTTCACTACAGAATTACAATATACTACATGACTTTGTACTAGATGGATGGGAAAGACTACAGATAGCAAGATTGAGATAAGAAAAGTCGTGCTTTCACTTTATGAGAATATAGACATACATCTTATACATTATTATGTACATTTTGCAGCAGGAGTAGTAGCAGTAGCAGTATTGAGCTCATAGTTCTGCTACCACCAGCTTGGTTTGGTTGGCACGTAGCAGATGTTACTTTACTACTGTTACGTTCTGTTATTCCATTTCCGTATCACGAACGATCACCAGGATATAAACGATGTAGAAAATAGTTTGCTCTACAACGATGTGAAGCAGCAGTAATAGGTTAATATTATAATGGTAATAGTAAAACGACCAACTGGCTGCCGTGCTACCGATACCACTGCCGTCGCTTTGTTTCTTTCCCTAGTTTCTTTTATTTTTCTGTTGATTCTAATAATCCTTATTGCTGATGTTCCTTTCCTACTTCTACTAAACTAGTACCACTGATGTGGCAAACAAATCTTCTCTACAATAGTAGTTTAGTAATAATAATTCCTCTACTAGGTTGTACACTTGTCCGTAAAAACTACAGCACATGTTCCAAATGTTGACACAAGCTAACAAAAGAAACTATCCTAAGCTTAATTTTATGCATGAATGATGCTGCAACAAGCTGGTAAAAAACTTTCTGTCATAGAGGAAGCAAGTAAATGTACGACGAGATGACAAAAATTGTACCACTTGACATTTTTTGGGGATTTCATAGAAAAAATAAGACAAGTACAACACTTTCTCTTTACATTGCTTCCATACTGAAAATAAATAAATGATAAAAACCCTAGTAAGCAGTTTCATCGCATAATATTATTCCTATTCTTCTTTTAAAATCATCCTGTTGGCTCTAGGATTTGGATTGCTTCCAACAAATTGCGTTTTTATTCAAACCACCCAGTTCAAAGTCGTTAGCCCTCTCATAATATTATACCATTTTACATATTTTTGCCCATTTAGAAAAAAAACCGACTGGATTTATGTTGGATGAATACCAGTTTGAACAGAAATACTTAATAAAATAGTGTGTCATACTTAAATACTTTCGCGGAGTCTAACAGAGTAACAGAGCTAAAAACTGTAAAAAACTATAACTATTTCAATCCGTACCTGGTATGTGGTAAGTCAAAGTATAATTATCCTCATCGTAAAATTTATCTACCATTATCAGTATCCTAGCAGTGAAAGTAAGTTACAATAAATTCATTCACAGTTATAAGCACTTCGGAAAGCACTCGTATATGGTATTACATGTAGGCATTATATTATGGCAGAGTTGCAACTGCAATGCTATAAAAATGTCACGTCAGTGCTGGTTTTTATGAGATTTGGAAGATTCTTATATGATACTTTTGGCAGGTAAAGCAGTAAAGTTATAATGATAATAATAATAAGCTAAGAGCTCAAACACACTTGACTCGCCTGCTTGCCTGATTTTCCGGGTGAAAAAAAGTAAGTAAGGGTTGACTCCATTACTTACAAATATTAATCCTCTTTTGTCGACTCGTTTGTCTACAGTCTAGAACGAGAAGTTTTTCCAAAATCTGTAGTAACGCAACTGTAAACCATGAACCCGGAAGAAATACATACATGATTCTTTTATCTTATGTCAATTAATTGAAAATGGGTACTTTTATCAATACAAGTTAAATTTACTTTTCAAACTACCTAGGTTGCTTTTTCCTGGTCTACTGTTTTATGAATTACTGCTGATGCTGCCAATTTAGGATGGACAAGCCTACGTGGCAAGCGTATTAATCATTATTATAAAGAGAAATTTAGACAACGAGATATAAATCACCTCATATGCGGATTTTCTCACACCTACAACCTAATTAACCTATATACAACCATTAGCTTTTTAGCTAGGTATCCTAACTATTATAACTACCTCTAATTCTGCCAACCCGTCAATTTGACTCAAGTTCTATGAGAAAAGTTTCATGAGTGAAAGTGAAGGAGGTTGTTATAACGCAGGAAGTTTAATTAATGCGATTAAATCATACCAAAAACACCATAAAGGTTGAAATCTGTCACTTTTGTAAGTAACTTTGTTAAAAGCTCTGTGTTCAAAATAGACTTGAACAATAACACACAATACATATTAAACCCATACTAACTTTCACTCTGCGACTCTCTGCATCATATTTGGTACTTCCATCTCCTTTCTTATATATATGAGGCAAAGGTTTATATACAAATTCAGTGCACAATAAATGTACAACAACTATTTGGGAATGGGCCTTGTTTTAAAATTGCACTCTCTATCCAGCTACTTTTACAACGAGTTCTCGCTACCTGTTTAAGACATAATATATTTATATCGCACTCAAAAGTTGCTTACTTCCATTCTGAGTTTTATACCTTACACGAAGAATATCTTAAAAACTTAGTCATAAAAACTAACTGTGTCAACGGACATGAAAGCCACTAATTACAAGCATCTGGGGTTGAAAGTTTTTTAGTCTGTGTTAAACCGTAACAAGAATAAAGAGAAGATTTATTCTTGAACTTCTTGACCTTCATAAAAAAGTTATGACATCCTTTTAGTTTGAAAAAAAATTACTAGTTTCTGTCAAAAACACAAGTATTATAATATCGTAAAAAATAGAACTAAAAGTAAAATTAGAATTCTTTATTCTTTAAAAAATTAGCTCTTAAGAAAATGGGAGAAACTTTAATATCATTTGAAATTACTTTTGTGTAAAAATTACAAGGAATAAATGTAAAGTGCAAATGATATAGAGTTATTCTTTCTATAATATTATTATTACTACATTATGCTTTTTGTCAAGTACGGTTTAACCCACTAGTATATACACTAAAAGATAGAATAAATTTTGACTCAAGAGTTATGCTATTTGTTCCTAGAAATCCTCTTGACTTTTCTCTCTTCTGCACTTTACAGAACAGTAGTCTTTCGAGGAGGATGAAGATAATTAGACAACATGCCAAGTAGTCGAGTCGGTATACCAATGCTAAGGACGGTTTGGGAAAAAATGAGATCGAGATCCCTAATGAGATCCTTCTATCTACCTAATAATATTATTATTATTACTTTTATTATATAAGAGATGAGATGGTACTTACACTTTCCCTTCTATTTATTTCACTATACTGGACTATATACCTTTTTCCCTCAAGAGGTTTTCATCTCATCACCATCGCCTTATCACTTATTAGTTGTTCTAGGCAAGGAGGCTGATTTTTTTCAGAAATGATAGCAAGAGAGGCTTGTACTGTAATTGAGTTCCGATGAAACCCATCTATTAAGGCTTAGCTATCAGACAAATAATCAAGTCTTTATACACTAGAGTGAACGTGTCTTATGATTACGATGTTCGCATTTTATTTTCAATAATCAAGTGTAGCCGAGGGATAAATACGCGTGTATATTATGTTGTTCTCAACTTGTGGTAGTATCATTTTAGGCATATTAATAGGAGAAACCTATATGAATTGATTTACCTATATTCTGCTTGAAAGGAAGTTGTAATAATATTTAGTAATAATAATTGATGATTGAGTAATTAATGAATGAAATACTGCTTACATGCTTTGAGAAAGGAATTTAGAGAGGGCAAGCTTGGATAAACTGTGACTTTTAAGGCCTCCGAACATTACGACTGCGGCAGAAGGGATCGTTCACATTCACATATAAGGAGGTTGATCTCGTTTGATTTTATATTTATTTTATTGGTATTATATCAATTAGCTAAGTAATTGATTACTCTTGTTGTGTGTTATATGAAAGTAGCACAAGCGAAGGTAGTTTTGTGTACAGAACTTTCTTTCCTAGTGGGATGTTCACCAAGGCTGTGGGATCCTTAATGAACTGTATATGCTATAGGAATTGAGATTGATTTACTGAGAAAACATTTTTCCTCCTTTTTTAAGTTAATTGGTGAAAAAATTCATTAGCGTTTGTATTCTATTGATGAACGATGATGAGCGATATGAAGGATGATTTCTGGAATGGGATATTACAATTGTTATTATTAATAAGGGAAGAACGGTCTCTTTGCTTGAGACTAGGTAAGTGTGGATTGGTACTTTGGTAAATTGAGTTACTGGGGGAATGTGAAGAATTTGGTATTCAGTAGAGCAAGTGTTGATTAAGGGGGCAAGATGATTGACTCGTATTTGTCTCTCTCTTTATCCGTAGTGAATATTGAAGGGTGGATTTTGACTTTATAGAAAAGACGATTGACACTTAGAACGAGGGAGTCGAAGAACAACAATGGGAATAAGAAAAGGTAGAGAAAGGGCGAAGGTGGGATAAGAAGAAGAAATTGGCTAACTATAGAAGAGAAAGGAGGATGACCACACTGGTACGGTTCGGTGTAGACTGTGAGCTACACGGTAGACGGAGAGTGGTGAGAGGACAGTGCTGAGTACATGGTAGCTGGAGACTGGATGGGGAATCCGAGTGCACACGGATTGTCATGCTACTTGTTGGCACTGACAAA
>JAQGAA010001510.1:0-15388 GCA_034696425.1 Isotoma viridis | reverse complement strand
CATACCCTCGTTCATGGTTCTTTGTTTTACCAACTTTTTGCGTATGTTACCGGCTTTGCTTGGGAAGATTTCTGTCAGTTGCATTCGACACTTCTCAACGTTTAGATCTCATCCAGAAGGTTCTTTTCATTTACAAAGCCAAAACCCAACTGCCATCAGTCCGACTTTTGGAAATATTTGAAGTCTCGATTTTAGAGATTTTGCAAACATGTAAAGACTTTGTGTAAAAGACAGCATTCTCGCTGTGGAGTTCGTTTATCTTGGAGCATTGGGTTTTTTGGCCGATTGTCATGACCAAGGTCAAACTAGCAAAAAACTCGTATCTTCATAAATATCAATTCAGTCATTTCCCTCGTATCATCGTGGTTACGGCGTTTACCTTCAATATATATACCTACACATTAATACACCCTTGCCTTACCTACACTTATTTTGTTGACATTTAGTTATTTTAATGAGCATATGCATGTTAATGTAAGCCTAAGAGCATTCTTATTTAATACGTTTACTCTCCATTATTAAACCCGATACCCACCCGAAGTATATTATAATCCTATACTTGTGCAAATAATTCCACTTTCGAGTGGAATATTTTGGATTTACAGGGACGTGAGCAAACATTCTAAAAATATGGATTAGTAAATGCTCTTATACTTATAGAAACGCAAATTCTACTCAACATCCTTTTACACTTTGTTCAAAATGTTCTCGGTTGTTCTGGAAGTATGATTTCGGTTTTATCATCCATGCAAATTGTTAAATGTATGGGCGTGTATCATTTTAAACATTATTTCTACTTAAATGCATACACACATATCACTTTTAAGCTTTATTACATTTGAGTATTAGATTAGATCAAATCTTTTACTAATATTCGAAGCCTCTATTTTACATAGTGAGATACTTGAGATGATTTTTTGAATAAAACTAAAAACCACAATCAAATAATCAAATTTGATGATATAATATGAAAGCCCTTAGGCTACAGAACCCCTTGAATTTCTATCAAAATGCCATTCATTATAGCAACTATCCACAAGAAAACATATTGAACCATGTGGATTATGAAATTATAAAAATTATCCATTGCAATAAATTCACTTTTAGCAGAAATAATCGTTGTTAGCGCAAACCGAACGTATGAAATGATGTGGAGTGGAACAGGTAAGGGTATGAGTGTATAAAGTTTATGAATTTTTTTGAGATTAGCAAAATGTATTTCTATAAATTGTTATATCATATCATATACATTCTGCTATGAATACTACCACCATCTCAGTAGTTTATATCATTAAAGAATTTTTACGATTCCCTGACTCTTCTGGGAGAATACATGCAAAGCATAAAGGTGTAAGTTTGGCTTGAGCTTAGAATTAGATTAGAGTTCATTGAAATGAAGTTTCACAAGGTGAACTTTCTGGGCAAAAAATTTTGACAAAGCTGAAATAAGAAGGGGATGATTTTTATCATCTTCAACAACAACTGCCACAGTCACGACTTCCAAATTCGCTTGCATCTGCTGCAACTAAAGCTGAAAATAAATATCCTTTTATGGAATTATGAAAAAGTTATTGCATTCATTCCAAACTAACAATTAAATAAAGATTCATAACCCATTCACTCGGTGTTACATGTTACTACTCTTTACAATGGTGTTTATTGCATTGTTAAGTCAAGCAATTCATTTAGCTAAATGACTCTAGATAATAATACACTTGTAGAAACACAATCAGTAGGGATTTATTAGCGGTTGTAATTTATCAGAGGCAGGGATCATCGCGCCAAGGTTATCATAACAAATGAAACAGCATAAGTATAACTACTATACTGGCCACTGCCACTATTAATGCTACTGAGGAATTTATATTGCATAACTTTTCATCAGAGGCAAGCTGTTTGAATTCATTCCTAGCCGTAGTGCCAGAAGTTGATACAATGGCTTCAATATTACTTGGAAAATGAGAAGATTCTTTCTGAATTTGATTACTGCATTTGTGGCAGATTGTGAAACAATGCCTGGTGCCTGCGGTACCGGTGCGGTAATAGAACTATTTCTATCACTACTACCTAATATGAGGTTGAAATCAAGCGGAAATTGAACTTCCATAGGACGACATATGCGGATTCCCATGTCCGTATCATTCTGTTGAACGCAGATGAGTCCAGGGAGACATTCTGCGTGAATTTTCCCGTGAGGAGATGAACTTTCATTAGTTTCAGTACAAATAGAGGCTAAAACAGATAAGTATATCTTTCTTTGGGAATCCCATTGCATTTGTAGTCTATGGTCTCCAGGAAAGCAAGTGACCCTCTTCTCGTGGAATTGGCATTGTCGTTCTGGGTAAATGAGCCATGTAATTGCACTCCTATTTGCTCTTTCCATGCATCTTCGTGGGACTTTTTGCTAGTGTATGAAGATGAAGAGTCACAATTTGCAATTAGTGTTGTAAAGAGGTAGTAGTAGATTAATGGGGATTTTATTATACCCATTTTGCTCACGGGTATTTTATGAGATAGTTGAACCTGTTAGAATTGGATGGTTGCAATCGTGCAATATGTTTCGTTTGTGACTACTCTTACATTTTTTTAGGATATTATTTTGAATTTTTAGGGTGATAATGAATTGTGAGTTATTAAATATGGCAGGTAGCCGAGATTTTAAAAGCTTCTTCAATAATTATCTAAAATATTGTAGATATTCTTTCGCTATATTTCAACAAGGTTGCTTAAACCTACTCAAATAATATATTGAGATTCCAGCTTCTTAAACGAAAGATTGTTAAATTATTTTTATGCAAATGCTTTGAATGTATGAATTTGTCATAAAAATATGTGAAGGTCTTTTATTGTTTTATCTTAACACTGAACATGTTATTCGTTGATTTGATGCAAATTTCCACTTTTACAACTCACCATAAATGCAACAATGTTGATTATAAAGGAGCATGAGAGTTACATTCTGATAAAGTTCGTGTTTAGAATCAGTATTTATGTTATTTAAATTATAGGTATGAAGTTTGCGGTATGTGTATCATTTATTGATTTGCATCCTAGCATGGAATGACATTGAGCCTATCTAACCAAACTTCTCACACCTTCTTTGTGATATTGATTACGACTTTTATGCCATGATTTTTTAGTTTGAACTCAAGTCAATGATAAACATAATTACACAACGTAGAGTGCGATTTAATATTAACCCTAAATCAATATCAAAAAGGATTTGTGAAATGAAGACATGAAATATTAATTAACTAATATTTATTAGAAAAATAAATCATTAACCAAACATTGACTTGATAAGACTTGACGTAACAAAAAACCCAATAGTGATGATAACCCCAGAATTTGACCTTCCAGAAGCCCCACTACCATCCAATCTTTGGCAAGTGCCTACCCCAGGTGGTGATCCATTAGTCTGGATACACTCAGCTTCAACAATACATTCGACCGCTTTATGTCCAGCACGCAAAGGTGACTCCTTTGTGCCAATACAACCACCTCCGATCGCTCCCACACAATAGCCCCTTTCTTCTTCCCATGTCATATCGTAATTTGGCGATGTATTGATCCTCTCCCCAGAACAAGCACAAGTGTTATTCGTACATATAAGGCCTCGAGATGAATCACAATACTTGGTGTGACTGCAAGAAACTCCATGATAAAATATCTTTGGTACCCCTTTGCACAATCCGATACCGAGTGGGGCACCTTGGATTTTAATGCATGAAAGTTCCTCAGCACATTCGATTTGTTTCATGCCTTCGGCAACGGCTGTGGTTCTTGTCCCCACACATACTGAGCCAACAGTCCCAACGCATAGATTTCTTTCTGCATTCCACTCGAGGTTGTAGGAATGTTGCTCATTGAATGGTCCAGTTGAACATGCACAACGTCCTGATGAACAGATCAGGCCAGCGGTTACATTACAATGAGTCAGTGGACCACAGACATCATTGAAAATGTTTGCACAAGATATTTCTATTAGTATGCATACGACCAGGATTTTGAAACTTGTATTGAGGGCCATAGTGGAATCTATATTTAAAGTTATTATTAACACGTTGTTAAACAAATTATTTAAATCTAAGGATTATCACGCTTAGAAGCAGAAAATGGAAATGCAGAAATAACTGGTTGTGCATGCCCTGTGGCATATTAATTAACGGCAAATATTAATTAGTCAAAATTCCATACTATCGATAAACAAAAATCAAATCCTAACCATTAATTTACAGATAAAAAT
Organism: Isotoma viridis; assembly: GCA_034696425.1. Classification (NCBI taxonomy): domain Eukaryota; kingdom Metazoa; phylum Arthropoda; class Collembola; order Entomobryomorpha; family Isotomidae; genus Isotoma; species Isotoma viridis. The sequence continues at coordinate 11,142 of JAQGAA010001510.1, read as the reverse complement.
GAAATCTTACCTTATTCTGTTGCAGCTGTAAGCGATCAACTTTTAATTGTAAAAATCTAGTAAAATTGTATTCACTACTCAACTTAATGTTTCTAAATTGCATTCACGCCGCAAGCAATAAAATCACAGTTATGGCAGACAATGCTTGCTGAATAGCTATGAGTTGATGATGGACTTCATCGAATATTAATCATTTGATACAATCTGATGATGAGATGACTGATGAACTAATGAAGGAAAAGTAGAGGAGTAACTTTTTTGAAAATCAGTAGGGGTCAATTATAACCTTGATTTAATTCAGGATTATGCTAACTACAATGAACCATTCTGATAAAACCATTTTTCATCTTTCATCATTTTTATTTGTAGTTGTGCATTATATTAGTATAAAGCTCTGTTCTCAGTACTTAATCATAGATCAATAGTAAACTAATGATAGAGGGATAAAGTAAACGGCAAATCAAATATACGCCATACGCTTAAATATGTTTACTTAAATATATCGGAACTCAGAGGAACACAATGACCACAATTATTTGCTTTCTACCTTGAACAAAAATTTTATCAAACACAGGGGTGGATTAGCTTGGTTTAATTCTCTGAATTTTAATTGACTTCAAAAAATTTTAAGAGATTGTAAATATTTTGTGATTCATTGTACCAGAGCTGACGCGCTTTAGATAGTTCTTATCATTTTTCATTTACACAACGTAATTTATTTCAATACATGAAGCATACCTATTTTTAATTGTACAAGTACTTGGTAAACTAATAGCTAAATTAATAGGAAGTTGCGTTTGAAATCTAAATTTGCATACAATGTTTTTTCCGTTATCAATAAATGCGTTGTATTAAATTAATTTGATTCAGCTTTCAACAAATTTAAGTTTGTGATGATTCCTCGGAAAAACGTAAAACAAAAAATCCATACATTCGATTCAATTGTCAAACAATGTATACGATACTCAAATCTGTTGGAGTTCAAGTTGTGACACTTGATCCAGCATATCCATATCTTTCATCTCTGGTAACAAAAAGGCAACTGACGCCCCTATGATAGATAAAATTCCAAATAGAACACATGGTAAATCCGGGTAAACAGTAGTCTGAAACAAACAGAATCATTTCGTTATTAACTTGTATTTAAAATGAATACGCGTAGAATGTGTTTGATTTAGAGCCTCCGTCTCTAGGCCTAAGGATTTGTTAGTTAAAACCTTCAAAAAGGGTGACATTGAATCTGAGGAGCAGAATCCCGTTAAACAATTTGTGGGAGGAGATTCTAAATCAAATTTTGACACATTACTTAGGATATGCATAAAATACCAAGAGATCAGCAGCGTATGGAGCAAGAATGCTACCAAATCTTCCCATAATTGTACTTGCAGATTGTCCTGTAGTTCTAGAAACTGTAGGGTAAATTTCCGCCACCACTAAGTAAATAACGTTAAAGGCTGCTGCAACGAAAAACTTTCCACTCATTGTAAAGACAACTCTAGTTACTTCGTACTCTATATGAATAATGTATTATAAATCAAGCTCTTGAGTATAATTACAGTTTTAGAAATCTCACGTTAAGGAAAAAAATTGATTCTTCCTTTCTTACCTCGGGGAGTAATTGCAATGCCTACTGCAAAAACACCCGTAAGAAAGTAGCACAACACTGTAGTTGGTCGACGACCCCACCAAGAGAGAAATGGTGCCGGAACAATGCATGCTGGAATCTCCATGAGACCTCTGAGTTTAAACACAAGTCATGAACTTTCTTAATTAACGGGCAGCGCCACATTAAAACGCATGAACAAGCAATTTAAAAATAACTTACCCAAGAGCGACAAGAATAAATGGATTTGACGTAAGATTCGTAGAGAATGCGAATCCATAGTAAATAAATGCAACGATAAAAAACAAAGCCCAAACCGTCAGGCTCCTTTTGCATCCTTCACGTGTATCAACCAACGATTTAATATTTCTACAAATATCAGTAAATTTCTTGAGAAGCCCAGCTTTATTTTCTGGATCATGTTGGTGATGTTGGTGACAAGACTGAACAATAGCTAATAGCTCTGTCTCTTTTGGCTCTGGTTTTCCATTTATTTTGCAAATCCTTTGTAGAGATTTAATTGCTTCTTCGTCCTTGCCTTTAGAAGCCAACCACCTTGGTGATTCTGGGAATATCCTTTAATCAAATTATTCCTTATATTAATTAAATCCAAACGTGTGTCAATCAATAGGATAAGGCTTCAAAACTTACCAAAAGTACGACAACAGACTCATAGTTGTTAAAGAAAACGCTAACTGCAAATTAGCCCAGCTTCTTATAAAATACGCATAAACTGCCATTAAAGAATATCCAACTCCGAAAAAAGACCCACTTATACAATAAAATTTTGCTCTTGAGGCAATATCACAATGTTCTACAACTGCAAAATGATTAGAGGCGCTTGTAAATTATTCAAGGATTTGTTTGGGTTATTGGGTAGAGTTACTAAAATTTTGAAATCAAATACATACGCAAAACATTAGCAGCCTGCATGCATCCTGCAGTTCCGAAAGCAATAAACATTCGGAAGGTAACAAAAACCCAGTACGATGTGGATAAGGTTGCTAAAAATCCTCCAGTAAGAATTATGAAAATGGATATTAATGCAGAATTCCTTCTACCTAAAATCCTGAGAATTAAAACAATTGAATTTATTATATTTTACGAAATAAATACCTTTTGTGTTACGTATTTTACCTAATTACCGATCATTCAGAACCCCAAAGATGAATGTACCAGCTAACCCCCCAATCATATACGAAGACTGGGTTGTTGCAGCAAGGTACCTCCGTCCGCATACAAGATTAAACTTCAGCATAAGTTCGAATTTAATTTCATACAAAAGGAAACCAGTTGGGGTTAAATGGTTATGTAAGAAAAATCCAGCTTACTTCTGTCGTTATTGTTGAGCTGTAAATTGAATTATCGTATTCCCATTTCGAGCACTCTTTGGTCTTCCTATTTTCAACATTTAGTTGTGTAACGATGTTTAAAGCATTTGAGAAGCTTCCGTTAGAACGCTTTACTAAATCCTTGTAATCCAAATCGTAATAATTGCATGAGTCATATTTCCAGTCCACATCGTTTTCATTTGATCTAAGCATTCATAGCGATTCTACAGTTTATTATGGGTTACAATAACTATGGACATTATATTTGAGACTGGAAATTTCAAATACATTAGTTTCTGGTTAGTTACCCAAATCTTGGAATTGCTAGCTCTTTGATCTGATCTTGACTCCAGTTCACATTTTGAAGCTCATCAACTCTGCACCAATGGTTTGGTACTGCTCCAATGAATATGTAACCGATGTGATTCCATGTAAGAAAAATGAGCTGTTCCAAGAATTCGAAATATAATTGTCAAATTTTAATTGTAACTTGTAAAAGGAATTCTCCAAAGACTGCCCGCTTGTTTATGTCGTAAATCGAGATTTATAGCGTTTTTTAAGGAAAACTAGTGTATAATAACAAGAATTTGGAAAATGTTTAATTCACTCATAATGCAAACATTTTTCATCAGAAAGTCTATATGGTGCATATTGGGTATGGTGATTGATTATTAGTGCCTAATACGAGAAAATTTATGGATTAGTTTTATCGAGTGTACATCTTATTCATCCTTTCAGCTATGGAACCTTTTGTAAAATATAATTGGATGAAAGCTGGAAAGTAAATATCCAGAGGAGGTTGGGTAACAATGGCATTTTCTTTGATTGCTTTTAGATGGGAATTTGAGAACATCTAAAGGCCTGACTGTAATTTTGTTAATGTTTCGCTTTCGACAGTACTTTTGTTTATAAAACGCAAAGGCATGGCAGTGCAAGGACAAGCGCACAAAACAAAAATATGACCTTATTTGTGTCTCACTATAAGTAATTAATACCCACAAAGCCACAACGTGGTTAAGTGTGAATTCCAATCGGATTACCAGTATTGTTAATTAAATTAGTTTCAGACATTTGAAGTTGTATATGACAATATCTAGTCATTTTTAACTAGTTTTTTGTTTTGTTCAAATGATTTTGCGATGCTAACGTACTTTCTATGTTCCGACACTAAATCATGAATCAGTTTAAAAGTCCATAAATCTACTTCATACTTAAAAGCATAATTACCTAAAATACCAATTTCTTAAAATTGTTAATTAAATCAAATAACTTCCCAAATAACACACAACCAAATATCACCCTACTTTGAAAATAAAAATAAAAAAGATTACTTATAGTTATTTATAAAAATAAGGATCTTGCCTTAAAATGAAATTAATGTTTTACTAAATAAGCAAGTGTAAATAATCGTTACCTCAACACTGACTACAGCTAAAATGAACCACTGGAATTTTCCATGTCCACCAACCAGCTCGAATGCTCTTTCAAACCCTTCTTTTTCGATTTTTACGGTTTCAGTCATTTCTAAATGCAACTGTGAAATGTTTGTACTTTTCCTATTAAACTTGTTTTGAATAAATAATAAATGAATTGATTAGCTTGAACGTTTTTAAGAAATGGAGACACGCTTGGATTGCTTCAATAACAGCAGTCAAGGGTAATATTTAATTGTTGATTGTTTCAAGCAAGGAGCTGACAAAACATTTGGAGCTTTTTCAATCACAACAAAACTTGTTGATTTGTGAATTTCTGCTTTTACTATGAAAAATGCAATAATAAACATCAAAACCTTAAAAGCCTAAGCTTTTGAAGTCCTCGTGGGGTCGTGGGTAGTTAAACTTGGATGATGCTATTGAATACACAAATAAGTTTCTTAGTTGTATAATATTATCCATACAACAAAATATTACAGTTAGGCTAATATTAATTGATATATTCATGTCTCACAAATTAAATCTTTGAACAGTCCATATACCATCATTTTAATTTTAATGTCCAATTTTAATGTCTTCATCTCTATTCATGTCGTGAAAAATATGTGACAAAAAGGACAGAAATAATACTCCTTCTAATACACTTGTTAGCTTTAAGATGCTCACAAAAATCTTTATGAATACATACATATTGAATAAGCGTTTTTTATCAGCAGCTTTGAGCACAGTTTATACACAAATCGTTTTGGTTTGCCACTTTAAAGATTTGTGAGTACCAATAACTTGATTCTGGAGGAAAGAATCGTCGTAACATTATTAATATCAGTGTCATGCTAACATTTCTAAATAAATGTGAATTTTAATAAGTTAGCAGTGATTTTGATACACTATTAAGGTAGAAAGCAAAAGCAGATCAAAGCAGAGTGAGAATGTTCTGTATATGCAGCTGTGAAAGGTTGATGTGGGTCAAAATAAATTGGTTTGAACTCTGTATTTTTATTTAACAAGCTTTTCGTCTTTGATTATTTAATACAGTTACCATTCATTATTCAGTCTAGCTCTTTTGCTGATGTAGGTTGCTTGCTTATATGTGTTAACGCAAGTATGTTGCTTTTGGTTCTTTCTTTGGCAATTTGATGTGTTCCAAAATTGCGTTATATAATGCCCTGCAGATGCAGATTCTTTTATTTATTTCAATAAACCAGAAAACATTGATTTTATGATCTAAAAACAAAATTCATCGTTTATTGAAGAAAGTTTTATTGAAAATTAATGTAACAACAAATAATTCAAGAAACGCTTAATCGTGATGATAGATCTCAAACGGCTTTAACTTTATTTTCATAGTAATACTATTCAACTCATTCATTGTGGTTCGTAAACACTTTTCCAGTATTAATAATAAAATTTTCCTACAGTAAAAACACACTAAACAATTATATAGCATCAATCCAACTATGTCTCTTTTCCTTGAGTCGTTCCTCAGCCGCTTGCTTCTCTACTTCATACAACTGATCAGTCATTTCTAGTCTACCCGTTTCAGGAAGTCCAAGAGATATTAAACCCGCAATTACTGCAGTCACTCCGAATATCACCGCAGGGAAATCTCTGCTTACCGATTGCTGCGAAACGTTATCAAAACAACATATAAGCATTGCCATTCGTGTAGTACACAATTAAAAAAAGTTACCATGAGATCTGCTATATATGGGGCCGTAATGGCCCCCATTCTACCCATAAATATACCAACTGCCAAACCAGTTGTCCGCATTTCCGTCGGGTAGAGTTCAGCTCCCAAGAGGTAAACTATAGCAAAAGCTGATGAAATGAATAATTTTGCGGACATCGCAAGAATAATACGAATCGTTTCAAAGTCTACAAAATAGAAAATAAATTATTCAGTTTCGCTTCATTTTTAAACTTATTTCTTAGATTCATAACTATTATTCATAGTGACATACGTGCTGGAACTAGTGAAAGAGAAATCATAAATACACCAGTTAAAACAAACGTAGCGGAAGTTGTGGGTCTTCTGCCTAACTTTGCGATAAATGGTACTATGAGGGTATACGCCGGAATTTCCATCAATCCCCTGTGTAGGAAAAAAACTCGTGAGATCATTAAGAATTATAAGAATTGATCTGGGTAATAGCAATAATGCTAGAGTGAAGGTGATGCAGTATAAAAACATTCTCTCTGACTTTACTAAATAATGTAATGCCTACGGAGAACGTGACGGAGATCACTTACCCTAGAAAGGTCATTAGAAATGGGTCAGACGTCAGATTCGCAGAAAAAACAATACCGTAATAGACCATAGAGACCGTTAAGAAAATTGTCCAAAATACTAAGGATCTTTTTCTAATTTCAGCAGTTATCATTAAATTCTTGAAATTCTTTACTACTCCTGTTAACCTATGTTTGAACTTTTCCATCAATGTTTCTTGATGCTGTGTCTGTGTGTCCATTCCTCCGGAAGATTCTTCCTCGATTCCTGGAATCTCGTGATGTTCATGACATGGGCGAATGATTTCTATCAAGTCTTCCCTGTTCGGTGCAGGCATTTTATTGACCTTGGCGATCTTTAGGAGACATTCCAAAGTTTCTTCTTCTTTACCATGAGTTGCCAACCATCTCGGAGAGTCAGGCAATATCCTAGATATAAGAAAAATTGATTAAAAAAATCATTTATGCATTTCATTGCACTTCACGAGGAAGTGTATGTGAATAATGCATGTACTATGGGACAAACCAACGATATGTGATAATAACAAGTGAAGTTACTCCAAATGCAAGCTGCAAGTGAGACCAATCCCTTATAAAGTATGCGTATAGTGGTAAAATCATATAACCAACTGCGAATGGAATCTGCTCCAACACTCCGAATAATGCCCGGGCCTTCATATCCGCATGTTCCATTACTGGTTAACAAACAAGAGTTAGTAAATTTAATAAAGAGTTAATAAGCGAAAGAATGTGGTTGGGGAAATTGCAAGTAATTTTCAAATAATTGCATTTTTTTCAATATATTTGTCTCACTTAGAACAAAACAATTTTGCATGGATCCGGATACTCCTACCGAGATTATAAATCGAAGTAATAAAAACATCCAGTACGATTTGGCAAACGCTGCAGAAATCCCACCAAAAACCACGAGAGTCAAAGAAATTAAAACAGTTTTTCTTCTTCCTAAAAATCTACAAAAATATGCGTCAATAACAGTCCTCTTACTTCAAAGATAAAACTGCACAAAGCACTGCACTGTCTCAAGTCTCACCTGTCGGAAACCGATCCAAAGAACACTGTTCCTAATAATCCTCCTGCCATGTACTGTGAAATACCGAAACTTGTAAAAAATGAATATCATAAAAAGAGTATCTTTGAGTTAATTGTAAACAAAACATACCGACGATTGAATGGTTGCAGTTAGCCATCTTTTACCACAAACCAGGTCGAACTGAAACGGGAATAATCGCAAATGAATAATCGAGTTTTCTGTATTTTACTATAAATTAACTGAACTCATTTCATTTCGAGACTAAATACCTCAGTTGGAATTGTAGACTTAAATGTAGAATGGTCATAATCCCACTTGTCACATTTCTTAGTGGTTGCATTTAGATAATCAACTTTAGAAAGAGCTTCTTCGAAGGTTTCTGAAGTTGATACTAAGCTAGCGTAATTGAAGTAATAGTGGTGACACTTATCATATTCCAACTCGTTCACATCGTGGCTTTTTCTATACAAACATAATTACTTTAGTACTAAGATAACCGTTTACATCTGATTTTTAAACAAATGAACTTTGTATTATATGCATTTTTTAAGTTTTTTAACACATACGGTATTTTTGGTATAGCAAATAGTTTAATTTGTTCTGTTGTCCAATTAGCATCTTTTAATTCTTCAATACGACACCAATGGTCTGGAACAGCTCCAAGGAATGTATACCCGATATGATGCCATGTTACGATGATTAACTAAATGATTAAAATAGAGCTTTTCATTGTTAAGTTATGCTACCAGGTTAAAAGAAAGATATGGTAAAAAGAACACAATTGCAATAAAAAAATAAAATGACTAATAATTAAGTTACTATCCAATCTCACATACTTAACATGGCTAGCTAAACCGTTTTTAATATGGTAATTACTTGAATTGAAATAATAAGAAGGAGCCTCCATTGGAACCACCCATGCCCACCAACAAGATCGAATACTCTGTCAAATCCTTCGTTTTTATGTTTCGGCCCCATAATGGAAAAATAAATCAGGAACTGGACTCACTCTTCTTAATCTCTACCAAGCCCCAAAATTTCTTTAGTTCCAGTTTAGTAAAAAAAACACTTACTACAATTTGCCTAATAATCTGTTATTAATTTTTTTTATTAAGTACAGTGACAATGCAAACGAAATTATAAAAACTGTCAACTCCGGCTTTTTTTAAAATGTCCAACCCAAAGGAATAAAGATATTCGAAACCAAATAGACTCCGAGAGAGATAAACTTTTATTGAATTGAATCAGTTGCAATGTCTCGTTCTCGTTAAATGATCATAAATAAACCGCTGAGATCCATGAAAATTCCTTGCAAAAAGATTTTTGCAAACCACTGGATAAACTTTATAGTGTCATTCAATCATCAGCTTATGGTAAATGTTTAGGCAAACACTCTCTTGTCTCTGTGAAACATCAAAAGCGTTAAGTAAACATGAGATTTTTGAGTGTCTACTCTACATAATCATTGTGCAACTCTTTTGATATCTTCCAGCTTGTCTAGTTACTTTCCCATATAGTACAACTTTTCACTATCATATACTTTGCTACTTCATATGAATATTATAAATAAGCCCTAATTTTAGTCAATTAATTCGTCCTCGATCTGGATTAAAGCCAGAATGCGTGTGCTTCCTTTGAAATAACTTATAAAAAGTATTATTTTTGATTAAGGAAGAATCCCATTTTTTATAAATGTCCTTGCCCTTTGAATCTCTCTCTCTACTGAATCTCATATGAAAAATAATCGAATTTAACAAAATCGGTTTCTTTGATTGTATAAAAATTGCGTCAATCTTTTTTATAATCATTTAAGAGATTTGCCTCCCTCATTTTATAACATTTCTGTACCACAAATCTGGATCTTACTCATTACATTTTCCCTATATTAGAAAATTAGAATAAGTAAAAGCTTTATTTCTCCAATAAATTATCATTTATTGCACATCAAGCAATTCTACCCAGCCAGGATACAATTACACTCATTCAATATAAATCACTTTCTATCTTTCAATCTTGAAAGCAAAAAAACGAGATTTTTAAAGTATACGAAAAAGACAATAATCACATTACAAGGCTTCATGACAAACAGCAACTTCTCCACACACTCCACACATGTGTGAAAGCTTAAAAGATAAGATTTCATCATGAAATGACTCTGCTGATATGTAACTTCACTTGAGTGAAGGTTTCGTTGAAAGAAAAACACCACATGTCAAAGCGTCGAGTGACCCTTGACATGAAGACATGCGAAATCTAAAGCAACTTTTACCATCCGTCTTGTAATAAATATCCATTCTGTCACAAACTTCTATCTATATTATGTCCCACTCATTTATGAAAGCATTATTCAATAATACTTTTCTCATATCATACAACAGAATATAAATCCCAAGTATCTAAATAATTCTAACGTAAAATTGCTACCCACATGTATAATAAGAATAATATAACGATAGTGTCTGTGCAAGTTTATTTCATACACACACATCGTAATAAATATTTCAATCGTAATATCCTGGCAAACATTCAATGCCATATTTACAGAATAGAGAACATTAAATTGCTACTGTTAAATGTATTTCAATAATAATATATGTGATATCTCTTGAGATGATGGGGTGAATAAAAAAGGCAGTTTTGAATGGTAAGTATGAGTAATGGAAGCAATAATATCAGATTTTTGTTTATATTGAATTAAATTAAGATTTCAAATACGTATTTACTCTAATACACCACAGGTCTTAACTCAAATAGTTATAAAAGTAAAACAAATTTTTAAATCGCTTTTAAGTAAAAGCAGCAGTCTTACAAATACTACAGATCCAATGCTCTTTGCAATAATGGCTCAAAAATCACATAAAAGACAGTTCATAAGTCACACATTCAACACATACAAGCCACCACTACTACACTGCTAGTAGTGATTCCTTGTTTAACACGCTTTAGAATTTTACATAAATTCTAACTCCTGTGGCCTTTCTGTTTTTATAGGTTAATCTCATCCACACTTGAACATGAAGACTTCTCTTTGAATTCTAAATTGGAAATCGAATACGATTATTCCTACAAATGTAAAGTTTACTTCAAGTAAAAATATCTTATCTGACAAAATAGATTAAGTTTGTTCTGAGATTGAATAATTTGGCAATATGGTTGAAGAAATAAGATGAGAAAGAGTGAAAAAACTTGAAAGTAGAAGCAACACCGGCTGCTTAATATATTAGAAAAAGAGACGTTTTTTCTTCCGTTCCGCTTGTTGCTTTCTCCTACGTTTCAAAAATGTACGAGGTTAATCATATTATTTTGAATCCCAATCGACCTAACCTGTGTACCATGGTTGAAAAAAATCTAAGAAAAACACACATTCACTCCTTTCCATCCAACTTTTCTCCACGGGGGGTGGTGGGTGTTACTTGTGTTACTGCACTAAATAGCCTGGTAGTGCATAAAGGAAAATAAATTGCAGGTTGAGATTTAAGAAATAATATTAACACTGTC
>JAQGAA010001509.1:0-15391 GCA_034696425.1 Isotoma viridis | reverse complement strand
ACTTTCTTATTCTTGTAGAAAAGCCATTAACTTCAAAGAATTATTTTCTCTTACCGTCAATACATGTACCACCATTGAAGCACCTACGAAAAATGTCATAAAAAGGTAATTTATAAAATGTACCTAACTTGTAATTGAATTAAAGGACCGAGCCGAAAATATTTTTTGATTTTCAGCTACAGTCAGAAAGGAAAAAAATCCATGAGCTATAATTCTTACTTAGGCAAAGGATCGCAATCGTCATATTTTAATTCACAAAGTGTTCCATGATAATCAGGCACACAGTAACACGTCAGTTTAGTTTCATCTTCATCTTCATGCAAACAGAAAGCGTTGTTTTTGCAAGGGTTGTCCTCGCAAATCCTTAGCTTGCTTTCACATGATTTTCCGGTATAACCTGTGTAAATAGAGGAATACCTTCTTAGAGGAAGCAATAAAATTGTTGATTTTTTTTAGTGATGTTGCTAATTCAAACAAATATTGACATATAGACGTTCTGTACTAAATTTTGTATTTTACCGAAAGGACAAGCACAGCTATAGTCGTCAATCTTGTTAATGCAGATCCCACCATTTTGGCAGGGGTTGGACTGGCATTCGTCTACATCAGTCTCACATTGTAGACCTGACCATCCAGGTTGACATTGGCAGTGAAAATTAATTCCGATACCATCGACACATTTACCTCCATTGAGGCATACAGTTTCCGTAGTATTGCAAACAGATACATCGACTTCACACTGTTGCCCTGCATGAAAACCAAAGTAGAAGTCCAGGTTATTTTATCTCAGGCTTAACTGATCATGGAATTGGTTTAAAAATCTACCTGAGAAACCATGTGGACAGATGCACATGAAGGTACCGTTCGATGAGTTAGGGTCTAAAGCACAGGTGCCGTTATTTTGGCAAGGAAACATCTCATCACAAGCTGACAAGTCATATTGACACAAAGTACCTGTAAATAAAATTACGGAATCAAATATAAATAACTCACGATCAGTAATTTCCTTTGATTTAAGTTCGTATTGTTGGTACAATTTTTGCCTCGATAAATGCTATACCTTGAATTAAAATAAGTAAAATAACAAAATCTTGGCTGGATTTGGACGTGAGGCTCATAATACCCGTATCACTTGCACTTTCACTTCACCTCATTCTAATATTTTTCTCTAAATCCAAGTGCCCAAAAGTTTATCAGTTTCCACGTAACTTGCTTACTTCTTTCAACTGACGGAATAAAACCATAACTGAGTTAGACTAGGGTTCGTATCATTTTTTAAATCGATTATTTTCTCAAATGGTTTGTTGTGGAGATAGATATTCGATTTATAAGTGTGGAAACAGGGGTTGAAAAATGCATGCCCTACCTAGTCATTAGGGTAGTTTTGTTTGTTTGCACTCTAGGAAACCGGTGTCTACCTACTGCTACTGCTTCGCAAATACAAATAGTAATGTCTTTGCAAGTAAAATTGTATTTTTTACACGAAATTGATAAATTTTTCAAGTAATCAAATGATCGCATGTTTGAAAAGTTAGTAATAATACAATTTAGGCAATGCTAGACCTCATTTGATGTACTGTGTGGTCCTAAACTCTTAAGGATATTACTTGAATTGGGAAGGTTATCATGTAATACTCAAGTAAAAACTAAACTGACTGAAAATACGATTGCTCTTGGGTATTACGAAACAAACAAAAAAAAGTTTTGAGCTTGATCTGACTGACACGACAGAGACAATGACCAGACTGAATATTTTATTACAAAAGCATTTCTATAGCATTATATGCCTTGCCTACTGTTAATACTTGACTGTTATGGAACGGAGACGGATGTCAAGTCCATAAATTTATAAGGCTGAAAGCTGAAACTGATGCACAAGCATTCTTCCGTGAATTCATGATTACCTAAAAGTTTTACTATTGTACAACACATCAGTAGGCATTCTTGTTCATTATTGTACTGATTTTACTTGGATTTGACAAAGTATTCTCCTATCCCCAAAAATGATGTTAAATTGTGAGAAGGTTTTTACTACATATTGAACTATTATATAACAAACATACTAATAACCAGAGCTGGTATGTATGACCAAAGATGGGTGAGGCATATTGCGGAAGTCTCCACGGGATTTCACTCTTTCAGATAATAGTGAAAGCAACCGTTAAAAGTTCTCAGGAAATTATTGTGACAGGAATCATTGATCAAACCTTTTACTTTCGTAGAAAATTGGAAAACGGATAGTGTGTTCTGAAGTCTTCTTAATATTAGAGTTATCGTTATCATAGCATAGTCCAACCAAGTCAAGATTAGATTGTATATAGTTGCGTGTTTCGTAGATTAATCTTAAACTATCTAATCCATATCTTGAAATGGTTCTTATCAACCTGACGTGTCTAAATATGAAATGTTTTGATTTCTAATACGGTAAAACAACTAAATAAATAAGTCTGGTGCAGATAAACACAGGAAACTGTATTCAATTGTACGTATAAAAATATTTTATTATGTTAAGACTGTTATGCTCTGCTAATAGGTAGCTGAAAAAATATGCATTGTAAATATTCTAAATCATTGATAGCGGATAGTAGCTAATTAATGTAGAACCCCGTTCGTTCTTTTAATTAGTTTTAGCACAAAGTTCTTTGTTTTACTGTGGTCCTTCAAACTAGTCTGTTTGAGTACGGTAGATTTTTCTTTTGTTGGCAAAGTTTGATCGAAACTTATTTCTTATGTTATAGTAATTCCTTTCTATAATACATTTATATATTTATATTTGAAAGAGTAGGTATATGGATGCTAATGCAAACTATAGACTTAATTATTATGATTTTCCGATGTCAGACAAAGTATTCTTTGTCATTATGTCGTGTGTGACATAATAAAAAAATACTAACAAGCAATGTAAGAAATCAATAATAGGTTTATGGTACAAAAATGCCCCAAGAAGAATTAATTAAAAAATCGGATTGATTAAAAAACAGTATTCGGATAATAGACAAAAATACCTGCAAAATTTTCAGGACATGAGCAATTGAAAGAGGCAATTCCATCATTACAAATTCCTCCATTCATACAAGGATTTGATCTGCATTCATCCCAATTGATTTGGCATGAGTATCCTGTGAATCCATTTCGGCAGTAGCATTGATGAGTGCTAGAAAATTAGAATAAATAATCGTGCTTTATTTACAATCGCGTATTTTTTTAAAAGTAATTACTTAGAGTAAAAACCATCATCATGAATTTCGTTTACAATTACTGGAACACTAAATTCAATTGATTTTCTTTCACGACGACAATCCTCATTTCACCCTCGTCGTGTCGTAATTTGCCATTTCCAATGGACTTTGTACTACATGGGGATTGGAATTAACGAATTGAATATCAATAGCAACCCTAATACTGACCCCTTTGTAGATCTGAAGGGTGAAAAAGAGATGTTTTGTAATGGTGTGATTATTGACTATGAGGGTAAATGACACAGAATACATAGGGCCGTGTTACCAGTCATTGTCATTAATTTCATTACGTGACAACAACCCCTCTATACATGAGAATCCGTGCTTGTGAGAGATAATACTGGCTGTTAAAAAATGAAACCTCCCAAAAACTAATTTGTTCACTCAACCATGGAAGGAAATAAATTAGCTCTTTTTGTACAATTTTATTTAATATTTAAACAAAATTGATGAAACATACCTGTTGATGTCCAAATAGTCTATACAAATCCCATGAAAGCAGGGATTCTCCAAACAAGCAAATCCAGTCCAAGCTGGATTTCCATATATAAGCACCACAATACACAAGGGTTTCAGTAGATTAACTGCAACGTTTTTAAACCACCACCCTTCATCATCAGCACCCTTATTACGCTTATAAGAAAACTTTTGGCACGTCATGGTATTTGTTATTTAATGTAACCGAGTTGAAAAAAGATTTTTTCCCGTTGCATTTCCAATAATTATAAACATTTTCCGACTTGCAGTACCACGAGGGAGCTATTAAGGCTTTGTTTGACATCTCAAGCAGTAGTAAATCGTAATAAGTTATTGTGGAGAAAGTTGTGTGCTCTCAATCGACACATATTTATCCAGTTCAATAGTAAAAATCAGACTGTTTGTCTCTTTTAAAGAAGTTAGCATTGATTGTTTGCTAAACTAGGATTTGAGCATTTTTAGACAAGTTACGAGGATAGAAAGTTCCAACATTCCGACACACTCGGTGTCACAATCAGTGGAAAGAAAAAATCCATAATATTACTCTTACTGAATGTGTGCAAGTCTAAAATGAAATGAAACTGGCAGGTGAAAGTGATGGTAACAGTCTGTATCAGTCACTGCATTATTCTAAGAAGAACCCGGTGGTAGGGCAATCTATTCTTGAAATATCCTTTTACTTTTTTTATTACCTATACTGAATTACACACATGGCCAACGAAATATTTTGTTTTATAATCAAACTTCCTCTAAATTTGGATTATGGCTTTTTGTCAGCTTTAAGGTACGTGAAAGTTCTTCCTTCCGTCTTATTTACCCCACACAAAATTAAACCCCTATCACGAATGAATAACACTCCGCAACTTTCACTTTCTTACTTTCGCTTTCACCTTTACAAAACGAATCCAGGTTCAAAAGCGAAAGTAGCGTACTGGTCGACTTATCACTAATATGATTCTGATTATAACAGGAAATTAAATTCACCCTAAGCTTTTATGGCATTATGTAATAATAATTGTGAAGCGCAATTAAAATTCAAAAGAACTCTAACGAGGTACTCAAGACATTGAATAGGATTCTTTTAACAATTTGAGGAACCTCCGGGGTTGGAGAAAACACTAAAAGATTATTGGGGAAACTCCTTAAGAAAATTGTCCACTTCCTTAATCCGCACACTTATGTCTCTCCTATATGTACTTTCCCTTTTCATATAAACATGAAGAATTTAGCATAACATCGCATGTAGAATGAGTCAGTCATGAATATACTAGAACATAACAGTCGTCATCATCATCATCTCACATGGATTTATTATTATTGGTATTCACAGGACCAAAGACCCCTACTGAATGGAATCATGCGAACGTGAAGGGTATGCAAATATTATATGAGGTGCTTATAGGGCGATTGGCATGGAAACAAACGCCAGGTAGAGTCAAAACACAAGAAAAAATAGGTCAGTTCTGTCCTGTCTTTGTAAAAATGTAGTTGGACGGAAATCGGATCGGAGTGGGGAGTCTTTTTTGTCAAATCAGAATGTTTAATGATGTCCCATTAACTAAATTAGGAATGCCATTAAAATTAGGGTAGGAAATAAATTTATTCATTATGCTTGACCAATACCATACAGTGTCTGTGACTTTGTTACTATTAGAAAAAAAATTTCTCAAACAATGTTGAAAGCCATAAAAATGCAAGATTTACTTTGGCCAAGAGATAAATATTTAGTATATTTTTTACAAAAACTTGATGAGCATTCTAATAATGAAATTCACACAAGAAATTGTTTCATGCTTTATTCATAGTATAAATGTATTTTGCTACTTCAAAATTAACCTTGGTGTTTTTCTAGAAAATTATCATAAAACACCCATTGCCTTTAAAATAATTTTGCGGAGGAAGATGCTTTTTGCATGTAAAGTGCATTGTTAATTTCCCCATGAGAATATTACAATTTGCTAATATATCATCCATCAATAAAATGAATAATAGGATGAAGACAAAATAAGACGGTATCATCGATGAGAATACACGATAGCCTGCCTCTGCTCTATTGTTTATATTGCTGTTGGCATTATTCAGTGATAGTTGAATACCTTGAGATTGTTAAATAAGGTGAATTGTATTATAAAAAAAGTTCTTGATAGACAGGCTACGTACACTCATTTAATCATTTAATTAAGGGAAAGGGTACTTGTAGAAATAAATGATTCTAGTCAAGATCAGCAGTTGCGTATGATTATTACATTATGCACTTTTTTGCATTCTGTTGATGTGGGCAGTAATAGCAGTATAAAGAAATGCATCTCGTCTCTGAAATGACAATGAGACACACCCGTCCGTCACTATCAACAGTGAACATTGTTATTTTCTTAGCTTATTGCGTTACTTATTGCAAAATCTAGCTTGTCTTTTATTTCATTTTAAACTTGCAATCAGGTTTTTAAGACTCTTCTCTTCAACTTTAAGCTAATCTTTGTTTATTCCGTTGGTATTTCTGAGTATTTTGGTTACTCACATGAAAGTTAGTAATTTTTACTACTAAAGCTTGTTGTATTTCATGTAAATATTTATTTTAAACAATTATTTTCTTTATTTGGAAATTACTAAAAATTAAGTAGATGTTTTTGAATTTCTTGCAGATATTACATAAAGTTTCATCCTAATTAATAACAAACACATCATAATGGACGTCGAAAATCCTATCTTTTGTTTGGAACATTGTGAAGGCAATAAAATGTTTGTACTTAAAATTCCTGAAAATTGTACTTACTGCGGCGTAGACTTGAACGATTGTTCCTTACGTATACCACCCTTTCGGTAAGGTTCAGTTTAGCAAATCAATATTGTTTTTTAATTGAATGACATCATGTATTATTTTTTTTTAATTTCAGATTGCCCACACCTTTTCGTGATGCAAGTACATCCCCTTGTTCAATTGTTCTCAAACCTACTAAAGGAGACTTTCTAACGTACGATAGCAAACTTTATTATTTTAATTACATTAATTTTTAATGCCTTATCACAGATTTAAATAGTTAAAAACGTCCATTTCTTATTTGGGTTTTCAGTGACTATAAAAATTCAGATAACCTTCACATTGGAATCACTTCATCTACCGGAATGGTCTATGAGTTTGACTCGGATGGTTTAAGAAGTGATAGAACTTCAACTTGGAATCGGTGTTTGGCAGTTGGAAATTTCAATAAAGGCAAAGACTTCACCTCATGGAGTCAATACTGGGATTTTACTTTGAATGTTGTTTCTGGTCAAGACAACTGGATGAAAACCAGGTAATTTTTTTGCAAAAAATCAAAGTATTTTAATTTAGCTGGAAATTTGTTTAAAACCTAATGTAAAATTTTGGGTTTCTGTTTTTAATAGATATGACGAAGACAGGAATAATTGCTATTCCTTTGTATTAGCTTTCCTTCGAGCACTTCAGACTCCTGATATCAGTTCTTTTGCAAGAGACCGTCGCCTTTTCTGCGAAAAATTTATTCTACCTAAGACTGCATTTGCTGCTAAGTATATCGTAGTGTACAGAAAATTAATGAACTCGCCGAAATCTTAGTCATGTGAAATTGATTTGATGAGAATTATTAGTCTCTCAAACATTTAATTATTTTGAGTCTCATTTATAGTTAATGGAGACTTATGACTGACATGTGCCTATGTTATTCAATGGTAAAGGTGCGCTGAAATAGTAAAATAAATAGTATCGTACTGTAATGCATTGTATAAATTATTATTCAATTTAAATCAATGGTTTATTTAAATAATCATAAAATAATTAATTGCCTACCTATATGGAAATAGCAACAACACACAACTTTACTTCTCTTGCAATCCTTTTACATTCCATGTTTTAAAAAACAATAAGAATTACCCTTTAAACATTTCTGTATATGTTTGATTCTAACAAATTTAGCCCTTTTAAATAAAATTATTATACTGCAGTAAGTCAACGCATTTTGATTACCCTTTATCCTGTAAGCTAAACCAAGTGTAAACTGTATAATTCATTCATTCATTTCATCAGATATTATATGATGAAAATGATTATGTGTTTCTCAACAGCATCATTCATACCTATCGTGTTAACTAAGTACTAAAATTATTGAAAGAAAGACCGTGTTCTGAATTTCAAATAAAAGTAACGAACTGAAATTTCATTCGACGATCGGGAATCAATTTTATAATATGAAAAACTTTCGACACGTGTAGCTAAATTTAATTCAGCAAGCCAAGTTTAACAGAAATGCTGCCACGCCCTGTATAATGATTGCATATCTTCAGCCTTATAAAATATGTTTCGAAGTCCATTTTCTGTAAATTAAAGCGATATTATACTACGTTAGAGTATATAGGGGCTGATGAATTGGAATATTGTACCGGAGGAATACTTAATTTGATTAAGAAACAAAAATCGGAGAGTTCCGGAATGACCAACTGACATGAAATAGATCATACCATATCTAAATCTTTACAACCCAATTATAGGAATTTCTTGATTTTCCTTAAATCGGCTAGAAATTTTTTTCCCCATTGCTGTAATGATTGAACCAATTGCACATAAAAGGTAATGTGAGAAATCAGCTAAGGAGACCCTCAACATTTTTATAAAGCTACGGCTTCAGTACTATAATTACATCTTCTTATTAATGAGTCAAGATTCATCCAATGCAGCATGAAAAATTTTAGATTAATAAATCGAATTAATTTATTTATAATACTTCACTTAATTGTTAAGTCTACCAGTTTACCTAGCCTTATATAATTACAAATTTATAGCATCAGCATCATACATCTTCAAAACACCTTCACCTCGATGAAAACCCCAGAATAAAATTGTCACAGATGAGAATCAGATTGCTTCTAATCCTTAATAAAAGTCACCCTCTTAAAAAGTGACACGTAATTCATTGATTCTGTTGAAATATTGCGAGTCTTTAAAATGGCCAGTCACTAGTTTCCCTCAGAGGGTATTAACTTAAAAAGCTTGTACTTACAAGTTTTGTATTTTCATACTCTAAAATTAGAACTAGATATTAATTAATATGAAGGATGGAGGATTCAATAAAATATTACAGCAAACAAACCATTAGTACAGTTCAATAACTATGTTTGTACATTGCATCGCTTAATTTCTAATCTACTTACTCACCTGTCGAACTCTTTAATGTTTCTTGTGAATAATGACAAAGACATACAAACTAGTTTTGTTGTAATGTTGCAAACCTTGCAAAACTCTTCTAGTTTTTTTTGCTTCCTTTAAAAAATGCAACTGAAAGTACATTTTGACCTGAAAGTATAGTTATGACTTTTGGTGCGAATATGAGGTATTTTATTAAATACATTTTTGCTTCTCAGCAAATAGTTTTTTTAATTTTTTATCATTCATTTTCATTATGTAAAAAATCGTTCGTTTGTCACATATAATAATGAGGCTTGCCTGTGTGCATTATTTTATAGTATGGGAAGAACTGCTTTGGCCAAACCTAAAAGAAAATAAAAGCTTGTGTGGCAATAACGAGTACTTATTAGACAACTTGTATCCTTACTCTTTTAATTTGTTTTGCAACAAAGTTAGCTACCCTTTTTGCAAAAAGCTGCACAAAGTGCGTTAATGTTATTTAGTTTGTTGTGAGGACAAAGTAGATAATATTACTTTGAGTAGTTTTTTAGTTTAATTCAATCGCGAAATATTGAATTTAAGGGTAGTAGTGGCTTTTAATTGCTTGTTTAAACTTCAATTAATCAAACTGTAAAAATGCTCAAGCTCTTTCTCCAAGGATTTATATTCTCTTGCATTGCTAATAATAAGTTAATACTCGGACAAGTAGCTACACGACTGGGTAAGTAAAAAAACAGAAAACATATATAGGTACTTTTGTTTTACTACTTTTTTACAAATAACTCAAGAAAGAAAATAAGAATCTCGAAATGCCTCGTTCCATTCTCACAACTCTAAAATTATAGCCTCTGTGAGTATCTAACTCAATAAAAAACCTACTTTTAATTTTTTTCGTGTTTAATAAGTTAAAACTTGCACTACTAAACAAAAGGATTTTACAGAATTTTACAAATTAATTTGATCGTAAAAAATCTTAAACTAATGGACATAGATACGTCTTATAATTTAACTGATCTTAAACCGATGATTTGATTTCAGAAAGACTTAACGTGGACCGGGATTTCATAACATTGTCCGGTTTCTCTAGTGGGGGCACCTTCGCCCAGCAACTTTATATTTCATATTCTTCTTTGTTCAGTGGTATTGCTGTATTCTCACATAGTAAGTCCATTTTGAAGTTTATGTTTAAGTTAGTACCTATGTTATACCTTGGTTTTAATTATTTGCATATTTTTTTTTTTACTATACAGCTTATTACAGATGTGGACCGATAACTGTTAGTCAACAAGCTTACGATGATGTTTGTACTACATTAGGAAACCGACTTAGCAATCAATTATACGATCCGAATAACGCCTTGTTGGACATTCAAAATTACTTCCGTCAAGGGTTAATTGAAAATCCTAATAATTTGGCGAATAAACCTTTGTATGTATTTGCTGGAACAAGAAATTGGCTATTTACCACAGGTTTTGTTTAATTCAATCTTATGCTAGGTTGATTGTCTATTTTTGTGAATTCGTGTTATTTTCCTTGTAGATATGAGTTTGAGAATTCTTCAAGTGTTTGAGCCCTTCATAAATAATCCAAGTGCAATTCGTACACGTGTTCAGGATGCCAATTTGACTTTGGTAAGTCCTGTGCATACTTTTAAAACTTCAAACTTAATAGGGTCACAAATGATAAATAAACTATCCCTTTAGCCCACCAACCGTAGGGATCTTCCAGCATGTAGTAGCCCTCCCACGGCCTTGTTTGTTAGCAATTGTGGATTTTCAGGTGCTCTAGATTCTTTGCAATTTCTTTTGGGAAAGTACGCCGTTCTTCAACCTTCCAGTAAGTCGTTACATAAATATATATATTTAATACAATCCTAATTAGAAGCACTGGAAATATACACACATGGAGTATAATTAGAATAAATGTGCGGTTTGTAATTTGTAACTGTTATCTCAAGATTCTATACAAGTACAACCTCTTATCACATTTGATCAAACGGAATTCTTTTATGGTATTGGGGGTACTGGAAGGCATGATATGGATTCGGTTGGGTTCATGTACATACCAACAAATTGTCGAGACAATAACGATAAGTGCCTCCTACATTTCTACTTTCATGGATGCAGTGCTGGAAGGTTTTACTAAAAATTAACATCAATATTTAGGTCATGCCGATGCAGATTGATCGTTGCTAATTCCATTTGTTTTTATCGTTTATATTAATCTTGTAGACAATTTGTTGGTGCAGACCATATAATTAACAGCGGATTTTTGGAAGTTGCGGAAGAAAATAAAATCATAATGATCTTCCCTCAGGTTTTGTCTAGTGTAGAAAACGACATAGGCTGTTTTGACACTTATGGATTTACAGGGCCATTATATGGTAAATTATGATTGAAATGGCAAATTTTGAGTCTTTGCAATCGGTAGCCATTAATTTTTAATTATTTTATTTAATTTGTAAACAGCTACTCAAAGAGGTGGTCAAGTCACAGTTGTGAGAAATATGCTAGCTAGAATTCTTGGAGAAGATCAACAATCTGTTTCCCCTTTTAATCCAACAACAACTGGACAACAACATTTACCCATACAGCAGCAACCAGCAATTAATAATATCAATGGAAATGAAATTGCATCTCAATTTGGAACTTCTCTAGATCTAGGTAATATTCAAACTGAGAAATCTGGTACAAGATGTTTCGTGTCTATAGTTGACTCCAATACCATTCTACAAAGATGCGTTTCAAACTTTAGAAAATAATAGCAAAGGTCGCATCCGAAAAGTCCAAAGGATGATGTGATACTGGAATTTTATTTGTTTTTCATAGATTAGGAATAATAACTTATGTTAGTTACTTATGTAGTTCTATGTTTAATACACATTTTGCTTAATGCCAAAAATTATCTATTTTGATTTCGATATTTGCTTAACCTTGACTGGATTAACTATAAAGATGTACCAATGATTTGGAATTGACAGTTAAACAAGTCAGTATTCATTACACATTTACTTTTATGAAAGTTTTTTATTTAAAGTGTCAAAAATTGTTGCCAGTAAGATTTTGAATCTTTGTATTGTATGACTCATAACAATAAAGAATATTAACAAACTTTTTTTGATTTTGACCAGGCACATATTCTTGCTAAAAAATAAAGCATAATTTCCGGAATGAGTCACTCAAAAGTTGGAATATCCCTATTCCTAAGCAATCATTCATACATAACGACTTTATGATGACTACGAAGTTCTACCTATTACGTTATCAATTATCATGATCACTATCTTTGTTTATTTGTAAATTGCTATTTAATTTATAGTATCCAAACTTCTTACAATAGTCAAACAAGACGTCACCATTGTGGTAGCCCATGTTAAAATTCAAAAGAATTCATATGTGCTATACTACACTTGACTACACTAAAAAAGAAACTTCTTTTGTCTCAATATCTTTTACAACGAACAAAAACCTGACATCGCTTACGTGTTGGGATTTTATAGATTCTTGGGTTGAGAAATTGAATGCAAATAAGTACACACTACTTCTTGATTTGATTTTTGTTTAACTATGCATGCCATATAATATATGAATGCAAGATGCAATGGGACAATGCGAGTACCACTTTAGTATGGGAAAAGACTTCTAAAGATCATGTCGTGTCCAAATCTGTATTTAGTGAATCCTTCATGATAAATGCTATGATACAGTACAAGTACATTATTAGAAATGGAAAGTCCCAGTTGCTTTATTTTATACAGAACTAGCTACACACTACACATTAAGATGAGTTAAAAATGTTGACCCCAATTCTTATAGGGATATCCTGCTCTTACTGTCATTTCACCTATAAAGAGAAACTTTTTCACTCACCGGCATCAGTTTCATTTTCGAACTTGCTGGTCTTTAAATTAAGATTTTAAAATAAAAATTTAACAATATTGAAGAGATTATTAAGCATTCACTACAGCTTTTAACCAAAAACATTTCACGAAATTAAGGCTAATTTAATACATAACGTTTTTACTTAAGTCAGAAAAGTGATTGTTTTTGCAATGGCTCAATTTAATTTGAATCAAAGTTCTGTTAATATTTGGTCTTCAATAAATCTCTTAATAGCGGTTTTCATCTTTGCTGTATTCTTAAAAGTCTCTGAAGCTAGATCAGCTTCTGACGGGAGGGTGAGTGCTTATACTTTGTACTATTGAATATCTGGAAATATCTGGAAATTATATCTCTGTGATTATATTTTGGAACTTAATTTTAATCTGTTCTGTTATAAGGTAATGCGACCTCCTCAACCTCAAACAATTCTTATCGCCCCAGGAGAAGTTTCAATAGTTTCAAAATCCACGTATTTAAATAATAATTCCATTCAAGATGAAAAAAGATCACCATCTGAAATCAGAAGAAGACGAAAGGTCGATGCTCAAAAATTTCGAGAATGTATATTCTTTCAACTTTGTGCCAAAGCTCAATGCTTTCATTATGGAAGGTTTAATACTTGCGAAGGATTTAACTAATTAATAGAATCATAGATATTATTATGGATACAACAATTCGATTTTTAAGGGTTTATAACTTATAAGTGACTTGTCTTAATTTCAAATTACGATTTTATTTTCGAACTTGCTGGTCTTTAAATTAAGATTTTAAAATAAAAATTTAACAATATTGAAGAGATTATTAAGCATTCACTACAGCTTTTAACCAAAAACATTTCACGAAATTAAGGCTAATTTAATACATAACGTTTTTACTTAAGTCAGAAAAGTGATTGTTTTTGCAATGGCTCAATTTAATTTGAATCAAAGTTCTGTTAATATTTGGTCTTCAATAAATCTCTTAATAGCGGTTTTCATCTTTGCTGTATTCTTAAAAGTCTCTGAAGCTAGATCAGCTTCTGACGGGAGGGTGAGTGCTTATACTTTGTACTATTGAATATCTGGAAATATCTGGAAATTATATCTCTGTGATTATATTTTGGAACTTAATTTTAATCTGTTCTGTTATAAGGTAATGCGACCTCCTCAACCTCAAACAATTCTTATCGCCCCAGGAGAAGTTTCAATAGTTTCAAAATCCACGTATTTAAATAATAATTCCATTCAAGATGAAAAAAGATCACCATCTGAAATCAGAAGAAGACGAAAGGTCGATGCTCAAAAATTTCGAGAATGTATATTCTTTCAACTTTGTGCCAAAGCTCAATGCTTTCATTATGGAAGGTTTAATACTTGCGAAGGATTTAACTAATTAATAGAATCATAGATATTATTATGGATACAACAATTCGATTTTTAAGGGTTTATAACTTATAAGTGACTTGTCTTAATTTCAAATTACGATTTTCGTAGATCTCATAAGCTCATGACAGTTTCTTATTATGTTGGTATGATCAACTATAATAAAAAAAATATTCAATATATTCTTAATTTCAAGAATACAAAATGTTTTGTCTTCTGTATGCAACTAAACACTAACTTTAGGTTAATCGTTTGTATACATTGTTATTGTTATATTCCTAAGTAAAGCGTGCAAATGAATTTGTCTTATAAAGTTTCATTTTTTTCTATACCAAATAAATCGTTTTATCAGTCCTAAACATCTCAGAAAAGGATTCTAAATATTTTGATCTGTGTAGGATGAGTTAATCTCTGTTTCATAAAAAAATACACACAGTCAATCTCCGGATTCTAAGTAACCTTTAGCAGTAATGAAAAAGGTAACAGGGAGAGACTTCGTTGCAAAATGTCATTAGCAATAAAAGTCTAATTTGCGGGATCATTTATCAATAGTTAGTTACCACTTTAAGGTTGTATCTCCAGTCTCCAACCGAACCAACCCTTACCCACTCGCTCATTTACAAATTATTGATTGCAAATATTTGTACATAAAATTCTTAATTTTAATTTGCTAATACCTTTACGTAATCAACTTTGACATTAAAAAACCTTATATAGTAATACCAAAATTACTAAAAAATCTGATTATATGCGGCAATTATTATAATATTATAAACAATTTCATTTAAAACTTTTTATGCAACAATAAAATGTTATAGAGTACTTATTTTATTACTATATAACATTTTTACAATGTTTCGATATTTTCAATTCAAACATCCTGTAGTGCTTGATGAATATGAACATTTTAACAATAATTTAGTAATTAATTAGTTGGTAAAAAGTAAAAGCCATACACACACAGCCAGACTGCCATGCCATTATAACGATTAGCGGTTGATAAATTGTACTCAATTCAAGGTCAGCAAAAATTAAAAAAAATAGATTAACTAACGTTCAATTAGAAATTGTAAACTAACGAAGCATTTAAAAATTCTAGAAATCTTTTAAAAATCTTTTAAAAGTTATTTAAAGTGGTTTTAAAAGATTTCTGGACACTTGGAACTAGCTATTAATGTGCTATTACTTTATTTCACTAAAATCATAAAATTAATCTTAAAACTAAATTATTAAGAAACCACTAAATTTATCTTGAAGTGAAATATAACAAAAACATATTAATAACTACTTCCAAGT
>JAQGAA010001508.1:0-15402 GCA_034696425.1 Isotoma viridis | reverse complement strand
GCCACTGGATGGGGACAAGTAGGGGCACTGGGTTAGTAAGTCAATGAATGTCTTATAGTCTTCATAACGGATGAATAAATGAATTTTTATTCTAATTAAGATTAGATATTGGATAATCTAAGTTTTTATCATGATTCGATTATGGTAGCTTTGTCTTTTATAGCATTCGTTTTGACTGTTCTCGATTTATATAAAAAGTTGTTGAAAAAAACTTTCTAGAACCTCAAAGTGACATCCTTCAGACGGTCACGTTGAAAAGAATCGGATCCAAAGAGTGCTTGAATTCATTCAAAGGGGACGAAAGCTTAAAATCACGGTAACTAAAATTTTTAAATAAAAAAATAATTTAAAATCTTTAACAACGAGGAATATGAATCACTGTTGCTCTGAAAATGTGGAGTCAGATTATTGTGTTTGGATTTTTGGATGGTACTTATTTTATTACTGCAGTTAATATATTGCCGTATTATTGAATGAATTCTAAATTCTCTTTAATCTTCTTTAATTATTAAAGATTTGAATCTCAAATGGGGTGATTTTTTCCTTAAACCTTCATTCAGGCTTCCTTACGGTATTGTCCGTTCTCAATTTTGTGCCGGAGATTTAAAAGGAATTAAGGATACTTGTAAGTTACTTACGTTGTAAAGGTACTTGTATAAAAGTAGCTTTTCAAATATTTTATTTATTTGATGGTTTATTTATGTTTAAATAATCTTACATTATATCCCTGAAAATTTTTTCTACTGTGCTTTGTATATACATTCCCATAAATCGGGAAAATTTACCTATAACTTTCTCCTACTAAAAAACTTCGGTTTTTAAACTATTAAGCTTTTTAACTTTACTACAAAAAAGATATAGCCAATTTACAATGAATACTCCCAAACTAAACGTGTAGCAAAACTGTAACACTATGAAATGGCGAGTTTCAAGGATATAACGAGAGAAATTTTTTCCAAAACGCTGAATTTTAGATGTAATTTTTGAGAAAATAATGTAGGTCCGGGAGACTCAGGCGGAGGGCTCGTGGTTACCAAAGACTCGTGTGTATTTTATGTAAATTTTCATATTCCATTATGAAACAATTTTTTAAATCAAAAATAAATTGTATTAAATAATTAATTATTAAAAATTAATCAGGTTGTGGGATTGACTTCCTTCGGAAGTAGTTTTTGCGGATATCAGCAACCAGGAGTTTATACCAACGTGCAGCGATATCTAAGTTGGATTGAAAATATTGTGTGGCCAGAATTGAAGTCTAACCCAAAAGTTAGTAATGCGATTAAGAGTCAATTACAAGAAGCTTCAAAGAATGGCACGGACACCAACTTAAACCTTGTATTTCCTACAACCACGACAACCCCAGCCTCTACTACAACCAAGAAGATTCCGTTATCATCCCAGCTTTTACTTGTTGATCATTGAGCTTGATAAGGAGAAAATAGTATTGAATCATCGTAGCTAGCGTAGTTATTTTTTAAAAAATAATTGAGCTTTTAGCTTTAGAGACTGTTGAAGTTGTAAAAAATCTACATTTCAATCTTATTTTAGACGCTGTATGTTAAATAGTCACAGTAAAATAGACAACTATGAGATCCTCCAGTAACGTTTTATCTAATTAATAAAGTCCACGAGTAGTCTTCCAAGCAATAAAAAATGATTTTTCCGTCCTTTATTTATTTATGAATTTTAATTCCTATGCAATGAATGGAAAGTGTAGTAGACAAGAGACTTTTAACTTTAATTCAAGCAAATTTATTACGCAAAAATATTGCAAGTTGCCGGTAAAAAAAATTATAAAATATGATAACAACAATAAGGTAATAGAGATGCATATTTCAATTGTATACGAAGCATAAGCTTTTAAAATCACAAGTTCATATTGTTATATTATATTTGTATTATAATGCCAATTTAATTATAAGTTTATATAAATCTGAAGATAATCTTGTAATCTTTGGGTGAGATGACATGAATTAATTCTGAAACATAATTGTTAAAAGTCACAGAATATTAGATAACAATTTGTCCGAGTGGTTTTCAACTTCGACTGTAATTACTATCCTTCCAGAAACTCTTCGGGCTGGCTGGTATTCCAAAACATATACTAAAGACTCATCAACATTGACCGCCTTCTTTATCTCTGTAAGAAGTTGCTCCAAGAAGTTAAAGCATACGGTTGACGACCATTCCTGACAATTAGAAAAAAATTGGCTGTAGTCTTTCATTTCATGTAGTGTCACTTTGACTATAACGGAGAATTGTCATCTTACCACTCCAAGCTTTGGCAGCATTTCTAAAGGTAGTAATTTCAATTCTTGAACGACTCCTTCATCATCTCTCAACCCCATAAGGATGTTCGAAACACCAATGGTAAAGCTTTGGCACCACCATTTTCTTAAGTTGAACCTACATGTGGAGTATTATCAATAATTATTATTTTGATGACACCTAAACTGTTTTTAGTACAATTATGAATACCTCAAGATAAGGATGTTCTTTTTATTAAAAACCCTTCTGTTTAAACTTTTTGTGTTCGAGTAGCATTTTCGAAAATACGAAGCCCACTCATTTCATCTAATCGAACATTGCATTGCGAAAATTGCGATAAGCGATGGCTGAGACATGCATTTTTAAATGAATGGAGTAGGTCATTTCCTTGATCAGTAGTAGTAGTAACGTAGTAAATTTAATAGTATTTATAGTAAGCATGCGCACTAAGGAAGTTACTACTGTAGTATTTGTAGTAATTAGTTTTACTACGAAGGAGCATTTGCGCATGCTTTTAATTTCTCAATAATTTTCCACACAAAACTTTTCATTCATATAATCTATCGCCTCGTATTCATGGTTTTTTGCACAGACTACAAAACTAGAGCTTTCTGATTTAGTCAATCAAATCGAACAATACAATTATTATGAATGACATATTTTATATGGGGATTGCTTAAATTAGTGTTTTAAAAGCTTTAGCGTTTAATGCAAATAAATTGACAACTTTCTTTCTTTCATGAAAATGTGATTATTAATCCATTTCCTGCTTAATATCCCTTTCTATAATAATAAATATTTGCATTCTCTGCCTTCATTCATTTTCATACCTCCTGAAATTGTGTGGCATCTGTCCATTGGGAAATTGTCTTGTTGTTTTGAGCTCAACCAGATCACTTTTTTGCAATAAGTCTGGGTGTTTTTTAGGATTAGCATCATTTCCATCTTTAACTAAAATCCCGTCAAGTTCAGCAGCATACATGAGATCATGGGGACCCAACCTTGCATGAAAAACGATGTTGCATTCTCCTTTAGGAAGCTTTGCTGGTTCTGGCTTCTTTGTTGGCTCATCTGCATAGCAAAAATTAATTATAAAAACTAGCCTCTTAAATTAAGAGATATAATTCGACTTTACTCCTCCTTACCCGAAAGTATAAAATGTTCGAAAGCATGACCCCACTGGGCTGTGCGCTTTAACCTCGGATTAGAGTTAAACCTCTGCCTGTGAGCAATTGTTTCAGAGGTCTCTAAATTCCGTACGTAAACTGTACCAGATTTCATCATCGCTGCAATTTTCCACCCCTCTTGGTTTTCATAAGGTGTGCCAAGAAGTTTCGTCATCAACCCACGATAAAATACGAAGTGCGGTCTCCTGGATGTCAAAAACAAAATTTCTTTAAGGTAATTAAACATAAAATTATTTATACTTAAAAATACAGCTGTTAAAGAGCAAACCTTCTTTTGAATCGTTCTTCATGTCGATGTATCCAATTTAGGAGATGGACTAATTCGGATGTTTCTAAAAGTTGAGCTTCTTCTGAAGCCTCATCACCAAAGGCTCCAGGATTCTGCATAACATGTCTGTTTAAATCATACTTGACATGAGGAGCTTCAGGTAAATGACAGAATTTCAGACATGCTGGTCCTTCTACAAATCTCCGACCCGCTGTTATCAAAGAGAAACAACCCACAATTGTTGGTTTTGAGAAGTTTGGAAAGGGAGTTGTGTCACTTATTTGGGGAATTGAAAGTTGAAATCTGTCAGAGGTGACACTTTCAGATTGTTGCCGTCTAGTATTATCGTGCTCTCTTTCGAGCAATTTATTACTTTCCATCATTTTTAAATCTTTTTTGTTTAAGTGTTGATCATTAACTTTCAATACAAATCAAAAAGTTCTTGTATATTTACAAATTATTGCATGAACCATGAAGATGAAACTTAATTTTGAAAATCACAAAGTTTAAAATTTTTAGACATAGGTAATGTAATACTTGTAAATATCTCTTTACTTTTTTGAAATTTTTATCGATGAAATAATTGTGTTAAATGGCAATTAATTACAAATTAATAAATAAATTCTTGAGACTACACAAAGTATACAATAAATAACAACAACCAAGATTCCAGTGACTGACTACTAAACACAACTTAAAATATTCCCTCGTTTTAGATTGGATAAAAAAAATGTACTCACTTTTTTAGACATCCGCAGAGTTGGAGGAGTTGCTAAAAAGTTGGAAAAGAGTGTTATTTTTTAGGATTGCAGAATTGCAGTCTTTTTTTAGAAAAATGTCACAAAGAAATGGACTGTGTAATCAGGTAGTGCAAATGAAACAAATAGTTTATAGTTTGGAGTTAATTATTTATGCCTGGACCGTTTTTCGTGAATTCCATAAAATACAATATGCATTTATTTTTTCAAAAAATTTTAAGAAAATGCAATGATCATATGCGATATAAGAATTATTTATTGTTGTCAAAATCATTTAATCATTTAATCATTTAATCATTTTCTCAATTTCAGATAATTACATTTAGGTAATTGCATTGTTTTTTGTACCAAGTGAGATACAGTCTGTTTATTATAAAAATTGGCTAACGTGAATCTACAACTAGTTTCGGCATAAAGCCTTCATCAGGTCGTTTTAAGTGCTTGTTGTTAGAGTAAGTAAAAATACAGGAGATGCACTTTTATGACATTATTTTAGAGAGTCAGAGTGAAGAATGAGTGAAGAATCCTGGAAACCGTAGTCGCACAAGCCTACACAAGTTAAACCAAAATTTTTTTAAAAATATGCACAGAAGATTATTAAAATTGTATGAATAATTCTTATTCAAAATGATCTGTAAAAAATAAAAAGGAGCTTACGTTTGTAATGTTCGTCCTTTTCTAAAAGTTTTGACACGAATGAGTTCCATTCTTTCTCGCTGTTGATATTACCTCCAAGAAAGGAAGGGAGAATGTCTTTATTAACTACCTTATGTAAAGAACTTATATCTTGGCCGTGAAAATGAATCTGAAATTAATTTAGGTGTGATTTATTCATACGATATAAAAGTGATTTGAATAATAATAAAAATAAAAATCCAATAAATAAATTATATTATATTAGTGGTTATATTATGTATTATTATATTATTATTATATTAGTGGTTTTACCCGTCTTCGAATTTTCTCCGTTAAGAAGGGTTTCACTATAGAGAACACCATATTTAGGATATAGGGTTGATTGACTAAATGAAATTCTTGAAAGCGACATGGAAAGCTGTCCTGTAATTACAAAATCAATTTGTACATTAGGCATTTTAATTCGGGTTTATTATTGTCGATGACCAAAGATTTTTCTATAGGAAATTTCTGTCAAAGAACGATCAACGATCTCAATCTCAACATGATGCATGCAAAAAGCACATGACATGACATGTCTATCTCATAAGCCAAAACTATAACTATTACTCGAACGCCCTTGATTTACATTGTTTGAGTATTAATGTATTAATGCTCTTTGGTCATTATACAGGTGTGGATGTAATGATGGATGATAATCAAATGAGTGACAATTTAGCATTGTCTTGTGTTACCTGAATAACTTGTACCATACGTTGTGCATGCTTAGGAGTAAATTGACGAGCTTGATAAAACGAAAATCCACTGAAGTCAACTATGGCAATAACGCCATGTATTTGCGTTTCCAAAGCCGCAGTCATTTCTTCCAGAACGAGGTAGTTACAGCGAAACACATCGTCTAAGCTTACAAGGTCTGGGTTCCAATCACCTGAAAACAAGTTTGTTTAGTACATCTAGCATTTACATAGGATGTTTCATGTAAATAAGTCAAAAGATTCTAATTACCTGCTCGAAAAACGAAAATGTGTCGACCTTGGCTATCTCGATTTCCAAGAACAATCTGAAGTTTGTGTTTGAGTGCTGGAAGAATGGCTTCAGGATATAGATCTTGAAAAAGTTCATGATGGCTTCGGCGCATCTCATAATACTGTTTTAACTGCGAATTGAATTTTTAAAATTTACATTTGACTAAATTAATGACAAAGAAAATATTTCAAAATATGCAAGTAACATTTACAATCAGACGAGCAGAAGTTGTAAAATTGTTATTTCACTATTTTGCATTGTTTATCTGATACAGACTACTGAGGTAATTGATAAATTTTTGTTCATGCAAATTCTTAAACGAATTATTGAAACCTCTAAAAATATAGGTAATCATTGTATATCCTCCCAAACTCGAATAGATTACTACGAATAGAAAATTCTGTACAAAAATTTACAAAATCTAACTGCATAGCTAAACGAACTATATATGACATTATATGTTCGATCATGTTTCTAAACTAGTTTGCCCATTTTAAAATGCTAGACTCTTCTATACTACTGACACTTGTATTGGACTTCA
The DNA here is from genome assembly GCA_034696425.1 of Isotoma viridis. Taxonomy (NCBI): domain Eukaryota; kingdom Metazoa; phylum Arthropoda; class Collembola; order Entomobryomorpha; family Isotomidae; genus Isotoma; species Isotoma viridis. Next base: position 8,715 of record JAQGAA010001508.1, on the reverse strand, counting down.
CCAGTAATTAAGAATAACTAAAATAATAGCAACGTGCATTTAACTTGCAACGACTGGACAGTGAAAAGACTCCAAACTTAAAATTAATTGTTTAATGCAACTTACCTGCTTTACAGCCATTTCCAAATTAAACTTTCGGGCTCGAAGGAATCTCAGAAGAAATGCATCATCCATGGGACATCGTAAATCTTCCACTTCTGTAAAAACAATTATATGAGAAATCTTTCAAAGATTTGTCTTTAAGCTTAAATTTAACTTGTTTGAAATATTTTGTTAATTAAATACGAACCAATAACGTGCTACTCTATATTTATAATTAATGTACTTACCATGAATCAATGCACGAAATTTGTTCAAAATATCAGGAACCAGTTCTTCTCTTTCGTTTAATTCCACACGAGCCTTTTGTTTTAAGAGTTGGAGAGATTTTGATTTCGACATGATATTATCGAGTAGAAGTAAAACTTCGCGTATTAACAGTAATTAATGTTAAATTATTAGTCTGATTGATGGCACTTGATATCCAATGCCAATCAAAAAACTATTTATTAACACTAGGAAATTTACCTTCGACCTTCCCGTTCAGACTCAAACTCTCAACTGATCATTTAGCAGTTCAGTGAAATAATTTAAATGCAGCTTGTAAGAGGAAAATTGATTTTTTCAGTTGTTTGTTTGTAACGCAGCCCACTTCAGTACCTTATCGGAATCAATACATTGTATTGTAATCTTTCAGATAACTGACTGAAGAACTGCAGGATGAAAAAGATAATCTTTACTAGCATTAAGTCAAATAGCACTGTCTAATATTATAATAGCAAGTGTATTTTGAATAATAATGCATTGAAGATTTAAGTATTGGGTGGAAAGCAAAATTAACTGTCTTCTTGATACACTCAATAAGAAGGACAAAGTGAAATTTTTAAATTTGCAATGCAAATTAAAAGGAATGGATTTTTCAGATTCGTACTATTCGTTTACGCTTATTTAATTACCTTTCAACGTGCATTTAGATTAAACATATTGTATTCTTTAAAATTGTCAGATACCCAATGCATCTTGGGTAAAAATGCTTTTGTCTTCAATTGGAAATTCAGTTAGGGCTTACGCTTAAACACTATTCGATTATGAATAAACTTATACGATATAGTGCTAAACTAAGCATTCAGGTAAAATACGTTACTTGAAAGCGATCATTCAACGTACAAATGAAAAGCGAAGTTATTAATTTGTTTGTATTATTGTAATACTTGATGTAATAACAAAATTATTGTTTTAAAAAATTTTCATGGACAAAATCCTCTAGACTATATTTTTTTTCAGGCTAGACAATTCTCCGATTGGGAATTTTGGCTTCAATTTTTGAAAAAAATGTTAACAACGCCACTGTCTGGAGTCTGATATCTAGACCTAGGCTATGGACTAAAGCTAATTCCCATGTAGCCTGAATGCAAAGTGTTGTTAGCAAAGAAAAACCAAATAATATTATCAAATGTATGAATGAATCAAGGAAAAATGAGTTCAATTGTAATCGTGCCTTGGGAAGTTACTATTAGCTGAAGACGCTGATAGTCGTTTGCTTGCAGTCAGACAGTCCTAAAAACGCACTTTAGTAAAGAAATACATAACGATTTTTTACTGAGATCTTCACTTAAAATTGACCATTGGACTTTCCTTATCTGCTGTTTTGTTTTACACAAAAATCTGAATTTTTCTTTACGAGCATTATCAATCATGTTTCCGTCCTTTTTGCATTTTATTTAACTAAAGCTCTCTTATACGTAATAAATCTCAAAATATTATATCCAGCTCTTGTTTTGATACATTAAATTATTAAAAGACTCGATTTACGTACAACCTTTTGAAACTATCCTTTAAATTCTTTATAAAACATGCTTGATTCTGGGTATGTGGCTAGTTCTTTTCCGGAAAGATTTACTATTTACATTGAGTAAATAGTTTTATGGAAAAAATCTGTGGCGACCCTATAGGGCCTTCGACCCAGGGGTACTATATGGCTACAAGGGTTATATAATGCGGGGTGTAAAGCAAGTTCGATATATTCTCATGAAAACTTTAATTGTTTGCTTTTATGCTTCAAGTTCAAGCACATTTTGTCAAAATTTAAGCTTTTCGAGTTCAGATGAGTCAGTATTTATGGGTTTATCATCAATACTATAATAGTTGTTCAGCTTAAATTATATCTTAAAAATGGTTCAGGAACTTCTCATCATTCATTCCAGAGGTATTCAAAACTCTATCATGACTTTGAGACTGTGTCCAAGTAAGTCAAGGACCAATGTTTAATGTTTGTAATTAAATTGACCTTTTAAATATTCCTTATGTGAAAGAGCCATGTGTACACATACTGCTGGTGGGTATCTCTTTGCAAAATGTAAACCATGGTATATGTAAATCAGTAAATGATTTACATTTCTTTCTTTCTTTCTTGATCCTTTTTTTGCTTGTGAGTAACAAATAAAACGTCATCAATGGAAGACTTGATTTAATGACCAGATTTTGTTTTATGATGTGTTATTTATGTAGCATCAGATTATGGCATTAATTTTTTAAATATTATTTTTTATTATGTAAAAACGACATATGCTTGTGTGATTTTTAGCTGTAGTACATCATCATCGTGCATTAAAACTAGGTAAATGGTTAGACTGGGTTGGGAAGCGATTAAGTAAAATGATGCAATTATGTTTGCTCTAATGATATAAGCGAAGTCAACTAATGCTGGAGATAATTTCATATAAGAAATAGGATACTTGATTTTAATTCCTTGTCATATTAATAGTCCTGTTATGTACACAGATTAAAAGTAATTTTCCGACAACCTTAATCTTCATATCTATCTATGTAATGTGTATCGATCGCGATTGCAACATCTGCTTTTGCTTTTACACCCCAAAGCCCAATGGATGCTTGTTAGTCACACCATCCCCAACCATCCAAAACATTTTAAGTTATCTGCAGTTTTTTTTCTATATATTCTGAATTTTGAAAAAGTAGAATATTTTTTTTTATATAAATAAGTAAATAAATAAATAAATTTTTAAACATGTCTTCGACTAGTGAAAACAACGAAAATAGCACAAATGAAATCTCTGCACAGGTTAATATTAAATTATCGTTATACCAGTTTTTAGATTTTGTTAATATATTAATTAATACTCATTTCTTTATTGCTTAAAAAATTCGAAATTTTCAACAGGAATTTCTTGATAAGCATCAATATACAGAATCTAATATCAAACATTATGAAATAATATTTGGAAAACAATTTGTCTCCACTGGAGGAAAAGCTACCACGAAGACTTTCACAGAATTGCTCGACTTAAAACATGGGGAATCAGTCTTGGATTTTGGTTCAGGATTGGGTGGCTCAGTCTCATACATGGCTTCAATTTACGGAGTTAAAGCTTTAGGAATTGATGTTTCAAAGAATATGATTATGAGAGCTACGAGGTACCTTGATGATATGGACGAGGATGTCCGTAAAAATGTAAGTCTGTAATAATCTATAAATCCACTATTATAGGAAACTGAAAATAAGTTTGTAAATGAATTTATTTCATTATAGGTTGAATACAAGCTTTGTAATGGAAATAACCAGGACTTTCCTGAAAATTCATTTGATTGCATTTACTCTAGAGAAGTTATCATTTATATTGAGGACAAGCTATCTCTGTTTAAAAAATTTTACGTAAGTATGTGTTATAAGAGTATTTATAATGTATGTAAATTAACATAAAATTGAAAATATTGAAGCAATTTTTCAAAATTTAAAGTATGTAATGTTGATTTTAGAAATGGCTGAAGCCTGGTGGTCGACTTTTAATCAGTGATTATTGTTTGGGAAACAAGGATTCACTCAGCGAAGATTTTATTTACTATACCAGCTCGAGAAAGTACTTCATGCAGCCAATTTCTGAATATGAAATTCTTCTGAAAAGCGTAAGCAATATTGTAAATTTGTTTTTAGTTAAATAATTTGCATAAATACTATTACAAAAATACTAAATAGAATGTTTGGCATTTTTGGGGCTAACAGGCAGGCTTCCCTCAAGTAAAAGCCACTGACTTCACACAAGATTGCATTAAGATTTTGGAGAATGATGCAAAGCTTCTTTATGTAAATAAAAGTAGCATTTTAAGTAGCATTACCAGAATTGAATATGATAAGATCGTTTCTTCGTGGGACCTAAAACTTGAACGGTTCAATAATGGAGAACAAAATTATGGCCTTTTTATAGCTAAAAAATAGAGAAATGGGAATTCTGGATGAAAATATGCCTTTCCTTAATAATCGTACCCTGTCCCTAAATAATGAAAAATGAAGTGAGGGCTTGACAATATTATAGTTTCAGTCCGTATATAATTATTATTTTATTAGAATTACAAAATAAACAATCTGGAAAGATGAAGAAGAGTATAATAAAACCGATTTTTAAATACCAGTCTTCAAAAAGATTAAATATTAATATTAATAAAACTACACAACAGGACAATAAATGCTCTAAAGTGATCTAATGGTTAAATAAAGGATAAATAATATTCAGTATAAAATTATTTGTAAACAGATTACTTGAATGTCTTTCACTTTTAACGATGCAAAAACGATAGAAAGAGCAGTTTGATTCGCTTATCCCTGTTTTGCACGCATATTTTCAACATCAAAATGTAAGGTCATGTTGAAGTTGAAAATCAGAACTTATTACATCTATTCAATTTATGCAAATCCTCAAAAGTACATTATCCATCAGTTAAACTTATCACAAGTATCTGGCAATGTCGAATTCACCCCTTCAACGATTACTGCTTCAACTTCAACCCTGTATTTTTATGACAACGTGACAACCTTTTTTAAGGGTCCATCTAAGTAATCAACCAAAGCTTTGGTTTTTGCTTGCAAAAGCCCAAATCCCGTATCTTGAGTTGCATAAAGGCACAGCAGAAGGTTTGCAACCTGGGTTATTGCCACACGGCCTTCCTATAGTTTATAAATTTAATACTATTTTATAAATCCATCCAAAAAACATTTTAGTTTTCAAAAACGATTCCAAATGACTTGTCCATACCATACAATCGAGAAGTACCATATCCAACTTGTCATCATTCAGAGCGTTACGACCACTTTTCTCATAACAAGACCAAATATTACTCGCGATTGCAGCTGTAACTCTGGCATCTTCATCTCCATAGCCGCTGTATGCCAAAAGGGCTCCTTCTCTGTTTAATAATCTGGAAAAAATACAACCGATTTTATCTTTACATTTTAGATCTTTTAAAATTAGGTATATAAAAACCAATCCTTTAAACAAACCAAACAATAACTTGTCAAATTTTCAACAAAAAATAGTACACTTACAAAGTGTTTACAACTCCTCCAGTATTAGCCTCACTCAGGACTTTTGTTAAGGCTTTGGGTTTTAACATTCTGTCCTATATAGAGTTACCTAATAGTTACAAGTTTTTACTAAAGGGTTAATATTTAGTTACTCCCATAAACAAAAAACCACCAAGTTCAGAGGACTTTGGAGAATTCAGAGCTCACCCAATGCACCTGCAAAATAAAGTCTGATTTCAAAATGTCTTCTATTTTGTAATAAATATTAGTACATGTATATAGTATAAAAAAATATTAAAACTGACTTTGCCATCGAAGTAGAATAAAAATTGATATAATAATAATGTTGAATGTGTAAAAAATTTATATTGTATTATGATTATTAAATAACAAATAAACTGCTCCGCCTATATATTTTTGTAATGTAATTTGTTGTCAAGATTATTTCTCTTTTTTAAGCTTTAACTTAAAACTCAACCTTTATTAAAGGATTGGCTTGTCTAACTAACTAAATGGAAAATGTAATCTTATTTGATTTACTTCTTATTCCAATTTCAAATTTACTGAAATAGCAAATAGACAAACAGACAAAATCTCACTAATAAATCTGTGATACATTGAGAGAATTGAGACAGATGCATGTAAAAACAGAAAAATAAGGAAGAAGTGAATCCTTCTCGTACAAACAGAATTGTTTTTATCTCGTGACTTTTCTTTAGGTTGTTCTTTCTTCCCTTTGGCACATGTCCATTCTCCGCTAATTTCAAGCAACATTCATCACAAAATACTTAACTTTATACCAAAAAATCGGGAATGATAATTTAATTTGTTTAAAAAAAGTTATTTTAAAATTCTGAAATCAAATGCAATGTGAAGTGAAGATGATGCATTTAAGTAAGAGTTAAAGAATTCATTACTTCAATGGAATTACAGGGATAAAGAATGAAAAAGAAGTAATTTCATATTCAATATTCGATAGTAATTCGTAACTGCTGAGGTTGTGGAAATTGTGGATCTTGATTTTTGTGATGTGACGATGTGAGAGATTATTATAGAAATAAAATCTAAAACGTTAAAAGTTGGGAATAGATGCCAGAGAAGGCTAAATAAAGTAAAATATAAATCCATTGAATAGGAAGGTTGAAGGTAGAAGAGAAGGTAGGAATATAAACAAAATGAAATTTCAGTTACAATTACAAGTAGTACAACAAAATTGTTTGAAATTAAGAAGATGGATGTCGTTTGAGTGGAAAGCCGTAAAAATGCTTAGACTGTGTCAAGTTTCCATGATTTTTATATACATTTTAGTAATTGATACAGTTTTGAAGCCAACCACAGCTCAAAAGAATTTAGGACAAAGTACAATAAATGGCAATGCGTCAATAGGGATAGAACAGGTAGAGCGTTTTAATCCCACGTCGCCAAAAGTTAGATGTGAATATTTACCAATGGACTTCCTTGATTGTGACAAATTAGTTGATCACAAAGGAAATGTTACTGCTCGGGATAAATTAGGATATGGATGTATAAAGGTAATTTAATTGTTGACTAAATAAAACATTGATTAACGAAACGAAATAAACTTTTAAATGCTTTGGATACGTTTTTTGTAAAATATTGTATTTGGTTTGTGGATTTTAGTGGGGTGGAGAATGGTACGAAGAAGTAGAACATACAGCAAGGAGTTGTAAGGCCCTACCGGGTATTGAATGTTTCGGCAGGGATAAATCATTTTTGAGGCATGGATTTCCTTGTGTCAAGTACAATGGACATTATTTCTTGTCAACTCTCTTATTTAGCATTTTTCTCGGATTTCTCGGAATTGATCGATTTTGCTTAGGTCATACTGGAACAGGTTAGTCAGTCTGTTTTCAAATTGGCAGGGGCATTAAGCCATATAGGCATTCGAGAATTTTAGTGTCTTTCGTGATTTAATTTTATGTATAAGTTTTTAATTTGTTTTATAGGCGTGGGTAAGCTTCTTACTTTGGGTGGTGCTGGAATATGGTGGATCATCGACATTGTTCTGCTTATCAAAGGAAGTTTACGTCCTGCTGATGGAAGCAACTGGGTGCCGTACATTTGATTTAAGTCTGACGTGTTCTAAGTTCTAACCATAAAATATCAGAATGCGGTTGTAACATTTTATTTTGAATGGATAAAATTTGATTTTTCTGATTGATAAAATTGTTAAATAAAAATTATGGTTTAAGTGTGAAATAGTTTTGACAATTTTAACCATTTTTGAAGTTTAAACATAATTTGAATATGCAAGGCGAATTGTGTCTTTTCCTTTTTGAAGTTTTAGACAAACAAAAATAAACTCAGTTTCGGCATAACCAGCACCAGCAGTATTTAGGATTTATCAGTGACAGTAAGATTTAGCTATTTCTATTGAAAGAGATTTCAAGTTAAAAGTGGTTGAAGTGTGTTGTTAGTTAGTAGTTTTTGTATTTTTATTGTGTAATTTACTGTCAAATATTATATCTTCGAGTTTGGGAAGAGTGAGTTAATTAAGTGTGCACGTTCTTTATTCATTATATATGCATATGGAAAAGATCCTTTATACTAACGAAAATGGCGTAATTTATTGAATATAATTGTTGCAATAAATATTTACAGTATATCACTTGTAAGTACCGGTTTGTTTTAAGACATCCACTTTCTAATCAAACAAACTCTAATCATTTTTGCATCGTTACATTAGATTTCAGATTTCACACTATTTTTTGGAAAGTCGACCCAAGTTGCCTGTTATTCCATAGACACCTTGTCCTGGAACTATTTTCTAAAGGTCATGTGTGCATCTAGAAATTACTATTTACTCCAATGTGCATTTAGCAAATTTAGCTATCGCTATATTACTAATTTTTGTCTCGTTAAGCTATTTAACTCAACCATAATAGTATATGAGATATAATGGTATTTGAGCGATAAGTATTTATATATTATTTACGATCATTATAAACTAGCACTGTGTACAAATTGTGTAATATTATTTTATGCTATAACATTGTCACAATGTTTATTGTGGCAAGAGTAATGTAAGCAATTTAGTTTAAATATGTGCATATTTCAGTTTTTTAGAATTTGAGTTTATTTGACTACGATCTCATGACAAATTAGTTAATAGAATAATCTACGATTTTTTAAACTTAAAATACTATAAAGCTCAATCAATTGAAGTTTGCATTAAGAATTTCATAAACAAAAGAGTTGATAAAACCAAAAGATACAAGGATTGAACATTTTCAAATTTAATTTAATAATCTCCACTGATGATATTAAGGGGGGGTTTAAAAATATCTATGGAAATTTACCTCTTATGGGTTTTCAATGTTAAAATTTCCAAAACGGGG
>JAQGAA010001507.1:0-15411 GCA_034696425.1 Isotoma viridis | reverse complement strand
TTTATCATTACAGAGCCTCAAGTGAAGCGTCGGGGTTTCAGAATCCGAAAAAAATCTAGTAGCCAGTCGGAGTCTGGTTCCCCACCGAGTCCAAAATTGTTCAATTCATTAGAGCAGCTGTCACTCAGCGTGGAGTCTTCAGATTTACCTGGAACGAGTCAACAAGGAAATGAGCACATACACATGTCATCCCATCCCCATCATAATCTTCATAATCAATCTGGGATGGTTGGTGGAATTGGAACACTTCCGTGTGATAAAGTTGGTGCCGCTGCGTCAATAGCTAATGCTAACATTACCAGCAGTTCTGGAACTAGTCAATTAACATCTCATGGAACACCCCCAAAAAGCCCTAGAAGATTTAGTGTTTTGAGTCCTTCAACTCGACGACCATCTTCTTCTGTCCCAAGTAGTCCTAAATTAGGACTGTCCAGTATCTCCATTCCCATATGGTCACCTAAAAATCTGTTTCATCACCCAGGAGCTTCTTCGTCAACTTCGAATCATTCTTCCAACTCAATTTCACATCAATTGTCAACTACTAGTGGTTCCACTGGTGGTGATAAAGACAAGGATAAAGATAGTACTAGTAACTCTAACACTCGAAGCACATTTGTCTCTCGGGCTGGACAAGGTTTAGGAAAACTATTTGGATCATCAAATTCTAATAGTCCAAGTGCAAGTCCCAGCTCTAAACATAGAAATATCCCTTCTGCTTCTACTAATGCTGCTACTACAACAACAACTACTACTTCCAATTCTGCAGTCCCTTCGGACCCATCTCCCTTAACTAATCCAGCTAACATATCGCATTCGCAACAGAAACGACAAATCGGCGGAGTTCGCTAGACCAATTTAAGAGAAAATAAAAGAATGAATTAAATATGAACAAAACCAGTCCAAATTGAAATCTAACAACGATGGAAATACTTCCAGTATTTAAATAATTAGAAGGAGCTTGATCTATGATAATCCTCAATATAATCTCCAAAATAATCTCCCGAGCCCACGCTACAAATCCTTGAAAGTCCTTCAAGAGCTATACATGATACACACTACAAACTCTGTAGTCTGAAGCCACTAACTAACCAATTCATTATTACAACCATGTTATTGATTTCCAACCTTCCATACAGCATTTGAACTGATACGTCCATATCGTATCTCATTGTAAATATTATTCATATTTCTACTATAATTATTTAATATTCTATTCAACGTATAACTTAAGACTTCAAACTCCCGATGAACTAGATTAAATTACATTCGTTAAGAAGTAAACGGTGAGTCATAAACCGTGGGGTTGTATTACATTTTTGAATCCTAAGTGTATTATTCTTAGTTCCGACAATCTTTATTTGAGATTAGGGTTAGCTGGTATAATTCCTATAATATAAAAATTATGAAGATATTATGTACGTAACTTAAGAACATGATGACATGAAGTATCGAGTAGTTTTTAGAAAAATTGATGGTACTATTTAATTAATGTTGTCAAGAAATCAAAACTGCTGGCTGGTGTAGATTTCTTTAAATAATAAATTTTGTTAACTGCGTACATTGTTTAAACTTGAGAAGCTAAAGTTTCTCGTAACCTATTCTATTTACAACAAAGATTTATAAACAAAAAACGCAAACGTACATACACGTTTCTGAATAATATTGAATCCCAAAAATTGTTTTAGTACACAACATACCTTTACTACTAAATTATAAAACTATAAAAACTAAGACTGTTTGGCATTTTGAACTAAAATACATCAATGACATTCCCAAATGCTAAAGCTATTCACAAGCGTTTTAAAATAAAACACGCCAATAGATTAAAGTTTTAATATTTAGTATTCCAATGTGTTGTGTACTAAATTTTTAAGATTTTTGAATAGGATTTGCATTTCAGATTATTAGGTTCAATGTACAATACAATGATTACAGAAGTATTCTCATAACTTTTTAATACAGAAACAGATGTATACTATTTAAGCAGCATGGGTACTAGCGTTAGAAATTGTAATTGAAGAATTTTATGTTAACTTTAAATTTGCACGACTCATATAAAACTGTCAAGTAGCCGAATAGACTGTTACAGTAAGCCAAACTATATAAAACTTTAGTAAGGTGTAATGTATTTTTAAACATTTTGATTGACATCCACACATGGACCAAGCCACATCATAGACAAAATTGGACTTTCACTGAAAATTTTGGTATGAAAGATATTAAACTGGTATCAGCACATCAAAATTATTACATGCATGCTATATAAGGGTAAATATAAAAATATAATTAATATATTCTCAATGAAAGCAATCAACTTGAATTTGTAAATGGGTAAATAGGTAAAAAAAATGCCACTGACTTAAACCAAGTAGCTCATCGAATTTCTAACTTTCAAGAACGCTATACAGCTGCATGCAGCTACAGAAACTGCTGCTTAATTACATAACGTTAACGTTGTGGCTACGACCTACGACGGATTGTCTTCTTATAAAAGGGTCTTATAAAAACCAGTATTAATGATCAATTGATCTACGATAATTTGAAATTTAAAAACATTGGATAAGCCTTGAAAATATTATTGGCATTTAAATAAATTACTGACATGCATTTATAAGAGTGGAAGTACATTTCCTTTGCTTAGAGATTATTATAGACTATTACGACGTGGTTTTTTTACCAAAAATGATAAAAAATGGAGCTATATATCGAAACGAATTTTGAAATGAAAAGGGTTCAATAAAATAAATACTGTGTTATTTAAATTAAAACTTGTTTGAATTCTTATGATGTGAATTTATTGAATGATCTGAAGCATGCAGTTAATTTTCTTTTTAAAAGATGCATACAAATCTGTAAATCAATTACTGCATTACCTTTTTTAGAATCTTTCCCCTTCACATGACTTACCTTTACAGTCTTTATATACTGATGACTCTTAATTAATTACTATATAACAAGAAGAAGGTGTGAAATATTAACTCTCTTTCGGAATCGCAACGCATCTACGCATCATGCCGAAGTACCACATTTTGTATTATTTTTGCTAACAAGACGAAGTAAACATTTACGATTTTTTATTCAATTTTTGTCATCATACGTATTTAAAAAGCACACGACACAACCAAAAAGTATAAAACGAACACGACTACAATATCCCTGTAAATCTTTTTAAAAGTTTAATGCATCGATACCCATTCATTCCCTAATTCCGAAATAATTTAAAACGAAGAATTTATTCACTGTAATTAAAAAGTTATTTTGCTACAAGAATCATTTAAAGAAAAAGCAGAGATGAAAAATTAACTAATTTCATCTCTGAAGAAAAAGAAAGATAAGCGCTTATCTTTATTGAAAAATGGTCAAATCTGTAAAATGAAACTCTCGAAAATCTTCCAAATAAAAAATATTATTGCAATAATAGTGTATATTATACACTTGCATACATGCGATCATACAAAATAAAACAAAAACTTTAGACATTTTTCAATTTGGGGGATTCCATATTTCTAGAACTCTTGAACTTGACAGGTTCTCTTGAAATTTGATAGACATGTTAGTTATATGACGTCCATCTCCTGCCAAGTTCAACAGGATCATCCCCAAGGGTAGTGGCCCTTGACGACATCAATAAATATGTGACAATGTGACCCAGCCAAATGGGATATCATTTCATTAGAATACATATAAACTTCAAGTACTCCCAATTTCATGAACCATGATGTCAATTACCAGTTTAGCCAGTTGGCCTAGTTATAATTTTAAAAATATTTTCAAAAATATTTTCAAAAATATTTTTAAAAAAATATTTAAAAACTGTTTTCAAAAAATATTTTCAAAATTTTTTAAAAATATTTTCTAAAAAGTTTTAAAACATAAAGTGATGAGAATATAGAACGTGCATTTAGTTTAGGTTTAGATTTCGGGATTTCCGGATTTCCACAAAATAATAATTTTTACAACCATGATAATTCCTTTGTTCGCATTTTTTAAGTCAAAATCGTATGGGGCAAACGGAACTGGGTTGGTTGAGCAGCCGCCAAGTATGGATTAGCCAAGTTGTTTATTTTTTCCTAACATCACATAATATGCAATCTTATGCAATAAAAACCCACATCAAAAATGCTGTGCACTCGAGCTTGATATTTTTCTTTACGTTTTACATTTAAATTTTTCCAGTAATTATTAGTTTTTTTCATAACTATAAATTGTTGAATGTTATCATTATTTTTATAGATAGTTAATTAGACAAATATCACACAAAAGCTACGGTCAAGGTCAAGGGTTGACTGTTGACTGGCACTGACTGCATGGTAAGTTTTAAGTACAAAGAAAGTTGAAAAGTAGTGGATGTGGGATGGTTTTAATTTGTAATTTTTGGTTGCAGAGCTTGAAATGGCAATTCACATTCAAAATTTCAATTAAAAAAATTGGACTGGTGACTGGAAACACCAGAATCATGGTAATCAGAAATTCCGGTTCTGAATAGAAATATGAAATAGACGGTAGAACAACAAAGAAAGAACAGCGCACTGCACACTGTGTCCAAGTCTGAAGTCACTGTCAGTTTTCAGTCAACTAAAAGCTGTGCTGTCAGCTGTGGGTGTGGTTTCCGATGAAAGGTCAACGGTTATTTTGCAGTGCTTAAGTAAGTATTATGTCATATATGTTGTATATTGTTGATTGTGTATTGTTTATTGTGTATTGTATGTATGATGTGTGTTATGCATTATGTTATGTATTAAAATTTCAAATGTGAATGTGAAAATGCAATGACAGTTCACTCACAGTACAGGGTCACAGTCGGCGGTTATGCGTTATCAATTATGAAGTCGGAATAAGATTGCAGATTGATGTTAGATATGTTTGCAAATGTCTTCATATGTCAAGTTGGCATCAATAATTTCCAATTGATCCAAATTTCCGTTTGATTTGTTTGTACTCTGCATGTTCTATACAGTCAACGGTTAAACTGTAACTATAAAAGGCTGGTATAGATAAAGCTTAATTTGCCATGTTTAAAATTTTGAGTCAACGTTAGGCTTATAATATTGATTAAGGGTTGACCTGTTCATAATATTGAATATAATTTGATAATTTAACTTCCAAGTATTCATGTCAATCAAGTTATTACATTTGCTAACCCCCTAACCCTTAAATATATAAAATCGGATTTCAACGTTTTTTGGAGTGAATTTTTCAGAATTTATATACCTCCTATCACCAAAAGGCTCAGACTAAAGATTTCAAGAATCCGATATCCGATTAGGCCCGACAACAACAACACCCCGATGAGTTATATAATCTCAATTATCTGTAAATTTGTATATGTTTCAAGTATTATTTTTTTCAATTTTGTGTCATTTTGTTTTCATTGCAAAAATTAACCTGACAAAAATTAGCTTTAATTTTAATTCTAAGATGGCTATTTTTTGCAGACACAAGACTTCAAACGATTAGAGAAAATGAAACCCAGTAACCTTAAACACAGAATTCCTCAGCTGGACGGAGGCGGCTATGACAATGATGAAGATTATGCTGCTGCCGATGAAACTCCTTCGAGTAGTGAGTCTGAGTATTCAGAAGAAGCATCTGCCTCCGAAGAAAATGACGACGTCGAAATTAAGGTAGCTCAGAAGAGCAAGGTTCAAAGTACATCACCCCGTACCAAAAAGGATAACAAACTGGAGCTAGTAGTAACTAAGAGAATTACGAGGCAGCAAGGTAAAAAGAAAATGCCCCCAGTAGCTGCATCTGTAACTGCAACTGTACCTAAGCGAAAAGTGGGAAGACCACGTAAACAAGAGATTAAGCAACCAGTAGAGCTGAAACACACCACTGTAAATAATGTTTCTGTCCCTGAATGCAATTTCGAAAATGAAAAGGGAAACAACGGAAATGAAAGAGGGAAATTTTTGTGTACAAATTGTAAAAAAGGGTTTATAGATAAAAGCTCGTTACAAGGGCATGTTTACTGGTGTGCCTCTTCCAGAATAACTCGAAGTAAAGGAGGAGATAGAAGAAAACCAGCCAGAAATATATCTCAAGAAAAAAGTACAAAAAATAAAAAAGCTCAAAAAACTATGTCAGAAGTTTCTGAACAACCCAGCACGTCTTATAATTTTAACCAATACAAGGCAATATCTACTGAACTAAATACTGAAGAAGTGAATGAAAACGTAGACTTATTAGAAAGTGAACGAGAAAAACGGCTTGAGGAATCTGACCTTGAATCCGAGGAATCCGACTATGAAAAATTAACCTCCGACGTGCAACCAATTGCTACTGAACTAAATACACTTGGAAGCACTGACGTAACCTTAGAATTACAAGAAGAAGCAGAAAATGAAGACTTAGTTCCTGCAGCTTGCCCAAAGTGTAAAATGACGTACCGAAATCAAGGCAGTTTACAAAAGCATCTCCCATTCTGCATGTATAGCAGTAGCAGTTGCTCAACTTCTAGTGATGACGAACAGGAAGAAAGAGATCAAGTAAATGAAACCGTAGAACATCAAGTAAATCAAATGCAAATTAATACACAAAATCGGAATTTTGAAACTAACCCATCACATCTCGAGGAATTTCCTACTTTACAAAGTCACTATGTAGGTAAACCTAATACTCCTCCTTTGCTAATTGATAACGAATCCATAGGAAGCGAAAAATCGACAGAAAGTTCTGAAAGGAAAGCTGATGTACAACCAGAGTCATTGTTTATTAGTGAGTCCGAAACGCAGAAGACTATTAAAAAATGCCTAAATGAAGAGAAAGCTGAAGTAATTGAGAAAGATATTGTTTCATATGATTCTCAAGTTGTAACCACTGCAGGCCTTTCACAACAGGCTTTAGCTCAGGATACTACGATTTACTCTTCTCCTGTTATGAGCAATTTGGTACCTACAAGTTTTAGCAAACCTGGGATTAATTGTATTGAAAACTCTCAAGCCCCTTCACACGGAATTCCAGCAAATTCTTTAGTTAGTATGTCAAATGCCGCAGTCACAAATACTGTCACTATTAATTCATCGCCTGTAACAGTTCCTAATTATGGAATTTCACCGTTTGCCTTAAACCATGCTCAATCAGTAGTGCCTGAATTTCCAGCACATCAGCCTTTATATAATAACCATATGCAGGGACTGGCAACAGGTCTACCTGCAGGGACGGCTCTACATAGCTCAATGACACAAATCCGTCAACATGAACCTAACGCAGTGCAGCAGACTTCCACGTTCCCATTGAATCAGCATATATCTCAAGTTCAACATTCATCATCGTCTTTACATTCAGTGCAGTATCTTCCTACTATCCCAACTCTACAGCAAGCTTCTGGCGTTCCTGTTCAACACCAAAGGGTTTCAATTTCAACACTCCCTTCGTCTTCCGCATTTCAATCTCAAGTTCCTAATTCATGTACTACTTTAACAACAATAGCAACCTCTACCCCTACTACTACGGAAACTGTACGTTTGAGCAATTCTACTGGTCTTCCATTAAGTTCAACGGCAAAAGGGCAACTCCAGCAGCTAGAAACAGACTCAAATTTGTACAATTATAATAGGCAGAACCAAGTTGAATCTTCTACTTCTTCGTTACATCACAGTTTAGGAAATGCATGTTTACAAAACACGATTTCTCGTTTACTAAATCGCAACAACGATGCTACAGGCAGGAGTGATCCTCTGTTGCAGTCTATTTCAACTATTAATAATAATAATGTACAGGCTGTGTCGAACCAATTGCATGCATCATTGGGAGCAGGGCAAGTGGAGCAACCTCAGCTTCCTGTAACATATTCAGCTTCGTCTACTCTTAACCACCAGCCGACTTTAGGCCTATATGGTCAAACTCTGCAGCTTCTGACAAACGAAACCCCGAATCCTAATCCCATGTATGAGCAACAGGGGGTGAATTCATCAAATCTTTCAGCTTTGCTCTCGTCTCAGAACATTCAGAGGATACAACAACCAACACAAAATAACAGTTTTCAGATGGTAACATTTCAAGATGCCAATGGCCAAATATTTAGAATGAATGTACCCGTACAATTACCTCCTCAACCTCAATCGCCTGCGGTAGCGTCATTTTCACCTCACCAAGTAGACCAGCTAGGTCAGCTACAACGACAAAACGGTTTCATGATTAATAATTCTGCTTTACAAGCAGATCAACCTGCCCAAATTCAGCAGCAAATGCAAATGACACACCAGCAACAACTCCAAATGGCTCAACAACAGCAGTTTCTTCAAGGGTCCCAGTATGTAGGTGGCCAGGGTACACGAAACCAATTTCAACTTTCTCAATTCCAGCAACTTCAAAGCCAATCCCAGTTGTCTCAAGGCCAACTTCTGCACCAATCCCTACTAGAATCATCCAAACAGCCACCACAGTCGAATCAAATGCTCAGCCTTCTTGGTCAACAACATACCCAAATTCAGGGATTAACGCAGCAACATTCTCAACTGTGTTTACCTCAAAACCAAACCCCTTTTCAACCTTCTCAAAACCAGTCTCACATTTTAGCACCTTCAAACCATCATCATTCTTCACAGCTCCCACAAGTTCAATCGAATTTCCAAGTTTTTCACCAACAGGTCCTTGATAGAAATACTCAGAGTCAACCCCATTTTCAAATATCAAACCCGCAAGCGGTTGAAACACAGTCTCATCTGCAGAGTCATCAAAATCAAGGTCATTTGCCAGCGTCTCAAAATAGCGGCTTATTTAGTCACCCTCAAAGCCATAGCCATGCTCAATCCCAGACTCCCCAGGACTGTTCCACAATTCAGCCACCTCAGACTCCGTATCACATTCATGGGCAAGTACAGACCAATCTTACATTGTCCCAAACACATGGTCATTTACAGGTATCTCATAACCGTTCTTATTCTCCTCATTTAAACCCACGAGAGAATTCATTTTCAAACCAAGCTTCACCCGAAAAATCGTTAGCTTTTAAATCGGAAGTGACTCGATTACCTTTTAATCGAACAATGCAGCCGCAAAACGAGATTTCCCAAATTCCTTATCCGACGATTTTGACCAAAAGTCTAAGTCACTGTCAGAAAATGCAACTACAACCTCAGATCCAAATGCCTATAGAACGTTCTCAGGTTCCAGTTGGTATTCATCAACAAGATCCAAACTTTGCAAAATCAACATTCGAAAATCAAAACTCAAACAGTTGGACACCTCGGCAAGATACACAGGCATCAAATCTAGGTAGTGAAAATCAAATAATAAAGCCGATTCACCAGAGTGTAGGAGTAGAATCAAGTTTGACACCCACCTTAAGTCCTAATTCCGTTAACGCAATGCCTACGAATATTCTGAATCAACCGTATCAAGTTATACAGTTGCCTGATGGTACTACGTATATTGTGGTTCAACCAAATGCTCAACTCAATACCATTTCTCTTGATAATTTAACCCGTCAGCAGTTGCCGGAAAACACTATGCATTCACCTCAAATCCAAAATGCACCTGAAATGATGAGCAATTCCTTTGTCAACGTCCAACCAACTGGAAACCTCCAGAATTTAAACAAATTAGTAAAACCTTTAAAGGGAAACTTCCTAGGTATTGATCCTAATATCCCCTGTATTTCTAGTTCATCCCAAACACAACCCTGCCCTTGCCAACGATGTTCACTTCGTATTGTTACTGGCAATACTGCAGCAGACAAATACAGGAAAGTTTTACCTTTCCCACGACCGATTGAACCAAAAGCTCAACCGAATCTAGCTGAACAACCTCAGGCAGCTGAAGCAGTTCCGAGCTTTGTGAAGACATACTTAAAAAAAACTATGAGTAAAACTGTGAAAACTCAACTAGCAAACATGATTATGGAAAAACAAGGACATGTATCGTCTTCAAATACTGCTGATGATGACACAGTTTCCCAACAAGACGAAATTAATGCAGTGCCTTTAAATTCAGTTGATGGGTCATGTAGTAATCCGTGCTCAAGAAAAAATCCTATTCTCACTGCAGTTGTTCGCCCAATGGAACACCCCTTACAGAAAATGTCCGATCAGATTTCTCAAATTGAGTCATCCTTCAACGCTATACCCTCAGTGACAGCATCTCGTCAAACTATTGATCAAATACAGGTTGGCGAAGGTATAGAAGCTGCCAGAAAGGAATCTTCTAGTACAATCAACCAATTAGTAACACACTCTGCCGTTGAGCAAGTTTCAAGGCTAGCAACTTCAAACATTGAAACCACGTCAGCAACATCGGCCATAGATTCAACCGCAGACCCTTCTGAAATGACTTCGACTTCAAGTCAATTGGCATTTGTTCCAAACACACCAGCGTTACATGGCACCATTCCTGGAGCAAATGTGCCAACCACACCAACTCGATTACCAGTGAAACGGAAAGCGGACACAAGAACTGCAGCTGCCAGTAGTCCAGCTAAATCTATTAAAGTTACCTTACAGAGGAAAGAAGGTGGTGATTCGTATTCAATAAAGGATGTTAGTGAGGTTGGAGGAAGTTCTCGTGGACCTATGCGAAGCTTGAAGATTAAAGCCAAGATTACATCTGGAGAGTTTGCAGGTACTTCTACAGATGTGGTTGTTGAACCAAAAATACATGTAGTCCCCATCCCCGACCCTGATGCGGATGATTCAGACTCAAATCTTACTATTGCTGAAGGCGAATCTCCCATAGTTGGGCCTGTTGTTCAAACAATTCCAACAGGAAGTAACGAAGAACAAACAGACATAACTTCGACTATGAAGCTGGTACGTGATATAATTCATGACTAATAAATTTTTACTTATCAACTACATGAAAGATAATAATATTTTTTCAGACTCATCGAGCAGTTGTAGTTTATGAGGTTAAATGTAATGAGACAATTCTATTTCGATCAAGTGATGTCCGAGCCGTCTGGAGTCACATTTTTGAGACTGTTCAAGGCACTAGAGTGAACGAAAATCTACCACCTCTTTCATATCCAGCTACTAATATTTCGTTAGGTAAACTGATGAAAAAAATTCTAGCATGTATGAAGGAGTTCTGTATTAATTTCATTTTGCGTTGCGCTTCAATTTTAGAGAACAAACAAGAGCCTACCACTACGTTCAACATGCTGGGACTTACCCATCGAGCACTTCAGTTTCTTCTTCAGCACCTTCCAAAAAAAGAAGCGGATAAGCATCAGTTTCGATTTCATCAACCTCCAACACCAGCAAAAGATGATGAAGAGGTTACAGTAACTACAACTGGATGTGCTCGAACAGAGGGGTACACTGGGCGAAAACCTTTTGACATGTTCGGCTGGTTGGCTTCTAAGCATAGAAAACCTTTGGAAACGATTGTAACGTAAGTTAATATTTGCTATATTGCATTACATTTTATTATTTCTTGAGTCCAAAGAATAGTCAAATTAATGAAATATGGAATCGACAGGACTGAAGAAATTTGGAAAAATAATGGAGTCCCAATGGCAATACGATTCAGAACTCTTAAAGAAAAAACGGAAAAAACTCTGACGGTGATGTGGTCAACAATTCATGGTAGAGGATTATATACAAGACGAGCTATTGAAAAAGGAGAAATGATCATTGAATATGCTGGCGAGGTACTTAATTTATTTAACTGTCCCTAATCAGTATAAATGCAGATTTTACCCCATATGTTTCATTGTGGTTTTTCAGGTTATTAGGTCTTTGGTGTGTGATCAGCGAGAGAAATACTATGAAACTAAAGGGATCGGATGCTACATGTTCCGAATAAATGACGAATACGTTGTCGATGCAACCATGAAAGGCAATGCAGCCCGATTTATCAACCATTCATGCGATGTAAGTTGACTCATAGTCATAAGCTACATTTTACTAAGTTATTTCCATTCCAACTAACATCTTCATAAAAAATTTCAGCCCAACTGTGAGTCGAAAACAATAAAAGTGTTTGGAAAAGAACACATTCTGATCTTTGCTTTGAGGAAAATTTCGAGTGGTGAGGAGTTAACTTACGATTACAAATTTGAAAAAGAAGAAGACAAAATACCATGCTCGTGTGCCTCCAAAAAATGCCGTAAGTACTTAAACTAATAAGCAGCACAACGTTTTCACTTTTAGTGTAAGAGGCAAACAAAGTAAGTTCGGACAAGATTGCTTGTCCGATAACCCAACAGAACAGTGAATGTTTAATTTATTACGGCTGAATTGAAGAGAAGAACCAATATTTAATTTACTTGTCTGGTAAACATATTTTAATTTTATCGAACGACTGTAACTTTTTATTATGATGTAATTTGTGATTAATTTTTTTGGAGATTCTACGCAGTGTCAGATCTTAAAGACTTTTTTAATTACGATGAGATTACGTAGCTCAAATTTTCATTTTTTTTATAAATATCCAAGTATAGCAATTAGACTTGAATTGATCTTTTGTAAAGTAATAGCATGTTTTATAAATTTTTAATCGGTATTTTAGGAAACGAACACAACACCAGCTTATAGTAGCTGTAAAGCTGTAATATATATGAGTCTCCACCTCAACAGAGAATATAGAGGGTAATAATGACTTAATTAACTCATGTCATCTGTGTGTCAACGAGTAACTCCCTCTGATCTTGAGTGAAAAGCCTGAACGGGCAAAGCGAAAAATATATCATTTTATTTGTACATGGACTCATAATTCAAGTTTAAAATATTTTCTAGTACTTTTCTGATTAGGTGGCTCAGCAACTCTGCATAATCAACATATTATATGATTATGACTTGTATACGATTTTGTTTTTAGTTTTGTGACAATTTACATATGTTAGGAGAAAATGTGTAATTTTAACTTAATTATTTTGTATTATGTTAAAGTAATTAATTATTAGAAATCTATGAAAATGATTTATAATTTTATTTTATTCTGTAGTGTGTTTATATTAACTAAAAAACTCAAAGTGTGTTCATAATCGACTGTGATTATTGTACTGCCAGGAAGAAAGGTAAAATATTACCGATCTTACATATTATTATTATTTAACGTAAAAGAATAAAAATGTGATTCTAATGTTTTTTCATTGATTAGCATAATATTTTATTCCTATGAAAGGATTATTAAATTATTAGCATACGCATAATTGGCATAATTATATAGCTTACAACTAGCCCAGTGAAGCATTAGTATTTACTTTTGTAAATTATTTAGAAATTCTGTCTTATCGTATAATCTTACGGAAATCGGAATCATTCCTAGCTATAAATATCATCCAGACATTATTCGGTTTATATGTCCATCTCCATGATGCACACGCACGCCACGAAAATGTGAACAAAGTCGAATGCTGAAGATCATGAAAGCTATAATTATGTGTGGAGGGGTGAAGTAAGATGGATAAAAACACCACCGCGAATTCCTCTCCTTACACAATACTACAATTTTACGGAACTAAAATTTACAACGTGTGAACGTGTCCAACCGTTGTCCGTGATATAGGAGAGTGAGGACAGGATAAGGTCGTGTCAGATTTAAAGTTCGTCAGTCCCTGAACCAGAAAGAAGAACATTGTCACTTGTAGAAAATGCTATACCTCATAGGACTTGGGTTAGGAGACCCTACGGATATAACAGTGAAAGGTCTTGAAATCGTAAAGAAATGTGAATACGTATATTTGGAAATGTATACTTCTATTTTATGTGACAACAGAGATGAATTGGTATGTGATTGCAGATTGTGAACTACTTGAATTAGTTAATTCATAAGTACACTGTACTTAAAGTAAATTGCGTAAGTTTTTTAGTAAAATTTTGATTTGGTTATCTTTTTAGAGTAAATTCTACGGAAAAGAGATAATAGTAGCTGACAGGGAAATGGTTGAACAAGGATCCGACCAGATACTTGACAGAGCTAAGGAATCGGACGTTGCTTTTCTTGTTGTTGGGGTCCCTTTCGGGGCAACAACTCATACTGACCTTGTTCTTCGAGCTAAGGAGCTAGAAATCCAATTTCAAGTTGTTCATAATGCTTCCATCTTAAATGCGATTGGTGCATGCGGACTTCAGCTGTATTCCTTTGGAGAAACGGTATCTATTCCTTTTTGGACGAATTACGGAAAACCAACTAGTTTCTTTGAGAAGATTTGTGAGAACAAAAAACGAGGATTGCATACACTTTGCCTTTTAGGTCTCTCTCTAATTCTAATTTATATCACTTTAGAATACTGTCATATTTTGTTTATGGTTACTCATTTTTCTTATTCAATTGTGTTTCTATCAGATATCAAAGTTAAAGAACCTAACCTGGAAAGCATGATGAAAGGAAAGATTAAGTACGATCCACCTACATTTATGAGTGTAACACAAGCTGCTGACCAACTTTTACAGATTATTGAAGACCTTAAAGATGCTAATGGTAATAATAACTCATTAAATTGTAACCACAGATGAATAATTGTTTGCGACGTTTGTTACTTTTCTCTGACCGTTATTATTTGAAGCTCTGTTACTTTAGTACTACTTACTAATAGGTAAAAACTATGATTTTCTTTTCTTTTAATACAGACTTTGTAACAAAGGAAGACTTGTGTGTCGGAGTAGCCCGAATAGGTTCACCTACTCAAAAAATAATTGCTTGCTCTTTGGAAAATCTCAAAACTGTAGACCTTGGTCCACCTCTGCATTCATTAGTGATATGTGGAAATGCCCTGCATCCTCTTGAAATCAAATTTTTAGAAGAATTCAGGCCTAATAAATGAATCTTGGATGGTTTCAAAAGACAACAACTAGCAATTTATAGTAATAATGGTACATCAACTATTTTATTGATAAATTCTTTATGCATCACATGAAACTCATTTGGTATACTATCCTTATCTGAGTTTATACCTTTAAGCTATGCAGCGTGTCGTTTACGGAAACGGAATCTTCACCTTATAAGTTCTTATAATATAAATATTTACATAATGCTTTTGATGAGAAACATTACAATACATTACACACACATAATATACGTAACAACTCTGCAAAGACATAAATATTGTTTTACGCTCATACGGAACACTTGATTCAAAATAATACCAACAGTGTACCTTAATTGTTTGCCACAATCTCATTAGTCCTTAAGCAAACATAAACCCATTAGGTACTGACAGTAAAGTCTTTAAACAGCTTGTTTCCCTTACCTTGAGATAGAAACTAACTGGTTTGGATTCGTTAGGCTAAAGGCTAACTCTAGCCAAATCCGAGGGGTTAAGGTACCCAAACAAAAAACTACAGAGGACCTTACACTGCCAAGCCCACACATTCATTACTCTATAAATATTGAATCATTATATTATGTAAAGAGCCAGTGCCTTTACTGAATATAACACACTGACACTGACTAAAAATAAACCGATTAACGCAATATAGCGATGGGTGAAACCTCCGAGTTTGTTTGTCTGTCTGTTTTTAAATTTCT
>JAQGAA010001506.1:0-15412 GCA_034696425.1 Isotoma viridis | reverse complement strand
TCTATACGGTTTGTTTTAACAGATGTGATACACAAAAGCATATGACATGACATACATAGTCTTTCTGGTATTCTTTGCAGAAGAAAAAGTACAAGCAACCCCAAGTAAAAGTAATTATAAGAAATCTTTCAACAAAACAAATATTTTAGGTTAGGAGTCAGTATAGTATATATCGACGTGTAGTAAAAGTCATTCAGTGGAAGTTATAAACTTAGCTTACACTCCACTGAAAATGAGATAGTAAACAGGGCAAGGAAACATTAACGATCCTTGAAAAGCTGATTCATATTGCTTTTTTTAAAAACATATATGTCTGAGAAAAAGTACGAAGTAGGGTAAATTAATATATTAAGAAACGCGGAAATCACTTAAAGCAGTTTTTGTAGCTTTGTTGACACATAGAATCTAAACCGTAAGACTATACAATTCGCAAGTAGTAAAAGTAGTACTTGCTGAAAAAATGAGTTTTCATTTGTCCCATCAATGTCCAAAGTAAGCTATACAACACTTTCACTTTTATTCGTATCCTGATAAATATGAAGCCCTAATTTTACCTTTTTAGCGGTGCTGCGATTAGAAATTCAGTGTTAACTATAAAACTCATATTATAATTGAATGTGCGATGGTATAAAAATAAAATGCTGGTTTTATTTCAGTCTTATAGCTATTTCGTGTCTTTAGTTTTCCATTGTTGAAATCACTAGATTACCACTAAGCTATGGCACGTTATCGCATGAAGACAGATGCGATTCGGCGTTGATCCTCAAAAACGCACTACAAAACTTGGTAAATGGAAAACAATGCTGATATATTATAGGAACTAGTTAAATGTCATAAATTCCATCAGATCAGCTTACTTTCCACACTTTATCTCCCCTGATGCATACAGTCTCCTTGTGAATGTAAAATAGGTGCTTTCACCTTCAAATAAATTCTATCTAGCAGATCTCTTTCGCACGTCCTAAAGAGCTTTCAACTTTTCCGTATTTTCAACTTCAACTCGACCCCAGCTGCTGGCCGTCGTCTCATGTTTACTCCGGACAGACCAATACCTTTTGCTAGTTTTTCGTATTCAGTGACAGTAGTGGCCCAGGGTAAAATATTCTAAAGCTTTCCACCCACCCTCATTAAATATGTCAGCACCTAAACTAAAACATAATGCATCTTTCTGTATTCAGTTCCTCCACTAATATACTATTTGTTTTTATACTAGATCAACATAACACACATTTAAACCAGCTTGCTTTCCTTCTTTCCAAAATGGTTCTGAATAAATAACTTTCCTAAACCAATGAACCAATCGCCACCAATGTAAATTTTAATCATTCAACCCGTTTAGGCATTAGGAAGCTTAACCTTTTGGGATTTTAATGTGGCATACTAAATATAAATCAATTTTCAACAGGAGTAAGATTTGTTGCTATTGCTCTTATTACTAATCTTTTGTCTGCAAAATTTTGATAATATAGAAGAAAGCATCTCCCGTGCTCCAGGTTTAAATTCTAAGTTGATAAACTTCCAATTCTCATGCAGATTTTACTTTCATTGTGAAGTGCCTGTTCCGTATTTGAATCTAAACTTCTGTTTTCACTTGAGATGGTTTTCTTGTTAAGAAGGAAATAGGCATTTATCATATGACTGGTAGAATAAATGCATAATGCATAGGGGTTTGTCTTTTGAGCCTCGAGTCTTCTTTCCGTGGTGCCTGGGCTGCACTGACGGATTGAATTGGATAGGAAGAAACGGGGGATCCACATTTCACCAAAAAGTGAAGACATTTTCTCTCTCCCTGCTTACTACTTGATTCTCTCAAAACAACAAAGCTTTTATTCGTAAAGTAAGATGTGATAAATCCAAAACCTATATTACTCGGACGAGACAAAGCAAACGAAGCCGAGTCATAAATCCCATTTTCTATTTCAAACCACGTATCTAATCCGAACCCATTATCTAAGTTAACCTTAGACTTAGAAGAGTATTCTTGTGTTATTTTTCCTCCACTGAACCTTCTAAACTAAAACCTCAATCCTACTCACAAAACCACCTTTACCGCTTTGTCTTGTCACCACTATTATTTTAGTTCACTATATAAGTTACTACTATCCTCATAGTTCTAACTCATATATTTATCAAGAACGATACTATTATTACTACATTTATCCAACTATTAGGTAGGTTAAGAAAGCAAATGGACTTTCTAGATTGCGGTTTTTAAAAACTGCTCAGTCTTCAATCTTATCGCGTCACTAATAGAACCTCTCACATTTATTTCCTTCCCATATATTGAGATAAGATGCAAAAGTAAAGTAAAAGCAACGTCATCAACTATCCTTTATAGAAATATGGATCTAACTGAATTTAATATGTAACTGTACAAAGGCTCTAAAGGACTTTAATAATAAAGATCTATGTGGACAAGTTTTAAAGACAAACTCTAAATGGTCTTTATTTTTTCAAATGAACTCCAAAATGGGAAGTATTAGCTTGGACCAGCTTGAGCATGTTAGTACACAACAAGCTGAACTTTTTAACCAGTCACCATACCAGTGTGGAAATTCGAATAAGCAATTCCCTAAGTAATCGTTAAGTTTACCATTTGAGGATCTTGAGTTTTACGGTCCACTCAAGTGTACCAGGAGCACTAGAATATCGTATACATACATATCTACTGCACATATGCTGCCATTAAAGCTTGATGATGAACTTTAGGGAAAACTTTTTTATTCAGTTTTAGCTACGTAAGAAGAAAATTGCAATCCTATTGCCACCACTGGTATACTACCCTCGTGATACGGATGAAAGATCATAATGTAATGTAGAACATCCAGATCTACTTTTTTCCTATCATTTAAAACTAATAGGAACTACTAAACTAGTACCAATATAATAAAACTAGGTAACGCGTAACCAACTCTACGAGAAACATCAATTCAATGCTTAAAGCTATGCTTTTAGTTTCGTTCATTCAAGAGCAGTTACTTAATCTTAACCACCGGGGAACATTTCCCCGGTGTGCAGTCAGATTTTATGGATTTCTCTTCATTTTGAAAGAGAGAAAAATATTATATGACTGAATCTTTTAGACTTAGACTTAAAGATATGGTTGAGCTCATCTTGATCTCATTTACCTCAATCTTCTAATACCCTCCTGTGTACACACTAAATACTCGATTCTACCTAACTGCTTTAACTTTGAAGTTTTAGGCTTCCTGGTAAACGAATAGTTTCTTAAAGAATTCTGAAATGAGATGAGTTTCTAGTTTTAGAAGACTTTTTCCTCCGAGAATTATCTACTTCTCATTTAGTAGAAAATACGCCAACATTCTGAACGGAAAGGCATCAAAATCTTATGAACTTTGAGATGAAAGTAAAAACGAATGAGATGATCAGAATTTCAGGCAAGGGTAAGTAAGATGCGTGCCTTCACTAAACTATACTAGAGTAAACTATAAACCGCTTAGGGCCAAAGGCTCCGTATAGCATAGTAATACTAACAAATGCTAACCTAAAGGGAAGTGGACTAATTGTAAAAAAAAGCGTTCTTTAAGACACAGTAGAGAAGACAGACGTCGACAATTCCACTGGAAGTTTTGACTATGTACACTTGCTTACTTTACATTACAAACCGAGGAATGAAAAAATGATGATAGATAAATTTTAATGGAAATGTGACATTTTGTTTACCTTACTACACTAAATATACACATTTATCTCTTTACCTTGCTTAGTTTCAAATCCCTAAAGTTCATTCATTTTATATTACAGTCAGACTTCAGATTTAGATTACTTTTAAAATATTAATGCGTCCCGGACCTTTGATCTTCAGCTTAGACTATTGGTACATCGTTATACTTATTCTTTACACGCAATATTCTAAGATAAATAAAAAAGCATTTCATAATCTTTGTATATTTTGAAGTTAAACTGAAGTTTAAGCTTAATCCTTGGGCCACATAAAAAATCGAGTACTATACAGTTTGATGGGCAACTAACTACAACTTCCATTAAGTACATACATACTAGTATTAGTTCCATACAGTTAGCTTTTTAACTCATCCACCCGCACATGGCTAAACCTGCGATGTGATACGAACGATACGCTAAATCTAATAGTCTCATTACTCGTCATCATTTTATGGGCTGGATTATGTTATCTTGGATACATTCATATCGGTTTCTTATGGTAAGAGGACTTTCAGAAGAAGCTTTTTCTCTTTGGGTTGTAGCCAGCTAGCTAATCGTAAGTAAGGCAGGCAAGTGACGTCTCTCAGTCTGAGATGAAAATCGCTTTATAATATACTTTAGTATGGCCGGGTCTTCCAGTAGTTGACAATATATTTATTGCACTCATTCGTTTTAAATTAATGGTTGTATTTAATCCTTGTGGCATGAAGTAACTCCACGTATTGAAACATTTTTAAATTATAAAATCTGAAATTCTATTTGTATAGCAAATGTCACTCTTCATGTCTTCATCTTGTCCTCCACTTCGGCAACAGCGACATAAAATGAAAGTTGATAATGTAGTCACAAAATTGTCAACAATTTATGCTTGACGGTTTTATGTAGGTATTACTAGAGTTGCTTAAAAAGAAAAAACGTTACTCGTATGCTTTGTAATAAAAGTCGTTTGTATGACTAAAAAAGTTCTAAAAATGTCCAACTGATAAAAGTAAATGATTCTTTCACCACGACGCATGGACACCTTAACATTACTACGTAGAGAATTCAGTAACTCTCTCAATTTTCTCAATTTGCCATAAACGGCTTCCACTCTAATATTAAGAAAAAAAGAAAGTAAAAAGTGAAAGCAAGGAACCAATCCTCTTGTAAATGACCTAAAGTTAAGTGGGGTTTTAACAGCTAGTGGTATAAAAATCGTTCATGAGAAGCAGTTAGCGATAAGATACAAGTTTTCAGTTTACAATAAGATACGTCTGTAATAATATGACTTGATGCCATTATTACATTATATATAGATTGCCAACACACAGGGACTACGTATTTTTTGACCTAAGTTTAACTAACTCCGTGGGTGAAGTTTATGACCTCAAGAGAAGAGATGAAATGGGATGAAAGCATATGTGTCAATTTAATGAATGTCTACTCTAATGTTATAGGTTTTGGCTACATTGGCTGTGAGCTTGGGGCCATTTGCCGCTGGATTGGGGAAAGGATACAGTAGTCCAGCCTTGGCTTCTCTCCAGGAGTCAAAAACCAGCAGTTTCCATGTAACAGCACAAGTAAGTTGTGACATACTTTCACATCATCACACGAATACTTTCTCTCCATTCTGTATGCATTAAAAGATACAACAGCTTTTTCGAATTTTACAACACAACAGCAGTTGGTTCTAGTTAGCTTTAGTCTTGTATGCGAAAGGCAGAAGGATAAGGCTATATAGATATTCTATATGATAGAGGATGGGCAGGAAAAGCACGACATAATAAGTTCATAAATTAAATCAAAGCTGGACAACTGCAGTCACACATTTCATCTGAATATCATAATAGCACGCAAAAAAGTCCATGTTTCGAAGGAATAGGGAATATGAATCTCAGTGAATCAAATCCTTGGTATCACTATACCTCTTTTTTATGATTAAAGCCCTCTCTTCCTTTTAACCTTAAATGTGTGGGTTTACAACAAAGAATATGACTTTCTCCATAATTATGAAACTTGTGATACAAAACAATAATACAATACAATATTTGAATACAATAAAATATAATATTATAATTACAAACTTTGTATATCTGTTTAAAAATTGTACTAAAAACTGAAAAAAATAATCCATAGGGATTTCTTGAGATGAGCCGAACATAGGATATTTACCAGAGGCTTTATTTTTACTACTTATTATCCAAAGGGGATTTATTTCTAAAACTTGGATATGTAGACCGATGGTTCACCTATTTATGACAACGGAATTTTAGCGTCAATTATTTATAAAGAGAATCATTTATGGCTAGTAGTATTATATTCACCTAAAGAATTTATCTTTACATGCTTGGACTCATTGTAAATTAGAAGAATATTTATTACTTTCACTACGTCTCTTTTTATACAATTATAGCATTTCCCAACTCAGAATCCGCTACATTCAATTCGCGAGTACAACCTTAACTGTCTACCTATACTTGCCAAATTGATTTTTCAAAATAAGTATAAAGTAATTAATTATGTTTTACATGACCAAAGAGAAATGTTTTATTTGAACTAACTGGTCTAATTATAATGCTCTAAACTACCTGCTACATTGGTCAGAGTAGAGTCACGTTCTATCGCATCAAAAGAATGGATATCAGATATTTAATACCTAAGCAAGAAGCAGGAATCAGCGTAATTATTATTTATCTTTACGTAAGTAAATGATTTTATCATTAAATCAATCCATTGCAACAGTTAGTTAAAAAGGAATTTGCAGTGTAATTTTTCATCTCTGGCAGTGTTGGAGAAAGAAGCGAGACACTAATTCTGTACGGTATGTATGACATCAACATGATCAATATAACGTATTTTTACAGTAATCTACATAAGATACTGAGTAACCTGGGTAGGATAGTTATTACGTAGTGAATAAAGATAAATAATATTGCTGTGACTGAGCATAATAATTTGATTAATCCAACCTTTGTCTACAATAACTCTTTCATTTCAACAGCTTTTGGTTAGGATAATAGGTAATCCTTTCCTTGAAAGCGACACTAAATACCAAAAACAAAATAATCCTTTGAATATCAAAGATGCGAAGTTATGAAATAATTATTATGATAACTACTAATCTATATACGCCCATTCATGTCATTCGCCACTATGTACCACTCTTAGGATTAAATGTATAAATTATTTTCGTAGATACTTCATTATTTGCTATTTCTCTGTGCCTTACTCGATACATTTCTCGTGGGGCAGGCCTTTTCATTAGTCCTGTCATTTACTTGCAAGTTTTGACTTTTAGTTTAAAAGAAGGACGTTTGTAGTCTCAAATCAGTGTTTAAATTATAATTACTAATTACATTTTAAAGGACTCATTGTGGGTTTATCTATATCCCCACATTAAAGATAGCAAAAGGTGTAATGGAATTTTGATACTGTTCTGTTGAATTTTGCAGGAAGGATCATGGGTTGCAAGCCTTTCATTACTTGGAGCCCTATTTGGATGTCTATTCGGGGGCCTTATGCTACAGTTAGGAAGAAAAAGGTCGCTACTCATTGTAGCCCTCCCTTTCTCCGGTTCATGGCTTCTCACTGTTTTCGCTCAACGAGTCGAAATGATGTACAGTACTTCTTTCATCGGTGGATTTTTCTCTGCCGTCACGCTCCTAGCAACTCAAGTAAGGAAAAGAAAGACTACTACTTCTATCAAATAATATAGGTACTGGATACTTGAATAGATGTAGCCCATCATCAAAATGCCAGACAAAGATTCTTTGCCAAAAGCATGGAGATTTTCTATATAGCGAAAAATATAGCTACTTACGACACACAGTGCAATATCTGAGCAATAGAATGCAATGCAATTTAGAAGTTCTTCCTACTATATTTCCTGACGCTTATTGTTTTCTTTATCCGAATCCATAACCGTTTTCAAACTCATTTCCTTTCATCTAGTACTACTTCTATGAGTACCATACTCGCAGGAGAGAATTCAAACAAAGTTAGATGGATTGTTTCAAATACCATGTATTATAGTATGAACTGTTTGTTGAATGTCTTCAGCAACTTGCGACTTGTCAAATGAAATTTATAGTTGTTACAAAATATCAAATTGCACCCAAACATATCGTGGATTTGAAAGAGAAACAAAATTGGTATACATTTCGTACCTAAGACTAAGGCTCAGAACTAACAAATTGTAATAAACGTTATTTTTAGAGTCTGTAGGAGGATTACAAACAGTAATGTAAAATACTGTGACAAAAGTTTCGAGTACTAGACGAAGACACGGCTGTGACAGATAAATAAGGAAATGAGAAATATTTTATATAATCCGTTGCGTATTCGATAAAAAATATGAGTAATGAGGGTTACATGCTGCGGGGGGTAACATGATTAAATGTCAAGGATATAAATGTCTTCCTTCGTAATGGTAATACTTGGCTAAATAATTTATGTGATTTACTACCTTTTCTATAGAAGAGAGAAAGTTGTTAACTTTATTGGATCAAAGAAGCCGTAAATGCGTAGAATTTAATAAACATTGACAATATCATTATTATAATCGTTATTATTATTTCCCTGTAGGTTTATGTGAGTGAAATATCACACCCAGAAATACGAGGATGCCTGAGTGCTGTACTGAAAATGGCAGGTCATCTCGGAACCCTATCATCATTCACCCTTGGAGCCTTCCTTGATTGGAGACAACTTGCAACAGTAGCTGCAGGAGCTCCAATTTTATTTTTCTTTGCAATTTTGCTCATCCCAGAGACTCCAAGCTTTCTCTTGTATCACGGACGAGAAGAGGAAGCTTGTAAATCAATGGCCTGGCTTAGATCAAGTGGAGAAGATGTAGCTTCAGAAATGGAAACCCTTCGCAGTAATATTATGACAAAACATAAAAGTTTCTTTCCAAGATGTTCTGGTCAATTCCCTTTTCGCCAACTTTTCATAACCTGTGGACTTATGTTTTTTCAAAAATTTTCCGGTGTCACTGTCTTTTTTCACTATGCTGTTCCAATTTTTAAGCAGGTAAGGCCAATTTCCAATGATTTATTTTTGTATTGAAGGTATTTTTGTTAAATATGTTTTTGTTTTATTGTTTGAATTTTTTGAGCTTGTAGTTTTTATGATTTTTTTAATATTTAGATTTATGGAAAAGACGCTTGTGAGGATATAATGGTAAATTTCATAGTCCTGCCTTATTTGCACTGAGAGAGATTGTTATGCTTATTTTAGAAAAAAAAGTCTGCAATCCTAATTCGCAAGGCGAAATGAAAAGGAGTATATAATATCACGAGATTATTTGTCTTGCAGGTCTTTGGGCGATCGTTAAATCCGCATGGGGCGGCTATTGTAGTCGTACTTCTCCAATTGTTAGGCTCAATGACATCAGGATTGCTGATAGACACAGCAGGACGACTGCCATTGCTCATCCTTTCAAATCTTTTCATATCCGGTAGCTTCTTCGGATTCGGTTTATATAATTGGATGGAAGAGTCTCTACCACCGAGCTATCCTGGATTCGGTCCTTCTTTGGATTGGATTCCTTTGACTTGTGTTCTTTTCTTTACGTTATTTTTCTCCATCGGTATCGGGCCCATCTCATGGCTCATGGTTGGCGAGCTTTTTCCTCTTGAGTACAGGTACGAAAGTATTTTATTTTAATTGTTTTAAAATTTTAATTTTCAGTGCGACGAGTAGGGATTCGCAAATTACAAAGAAGTCGTATTTTAAATTTGCAATACAGTCAATTTCAGCAAAGAATTACTTGAAACCCACATTGAAATAGGGTTAACTTCAAATGCTATTGAATTGAACTAAAATTTGAATTCGTTACGTATCCTACTACTATATAGCTTTTAAACGTGATGCATTTCAACTTAACTTTAGGCCCGAATTATAGAGATCAATAAAAATGCTGAAACCTAGAAAGATCTATGTCTCTACATTCCTAGAATTTATTAGCCCAGAAAGTGATCGAATCAAGACTTCTAGACTAAAAAGTAGGTGTAGTGTAGGTAGTATAGGTAGCCGTTTCAATATTCAACGACACTACTGACTATCTATTTGATCAACCGAATCGACATCGACAAAGCAATAGAATTGGGGTACATGAGATCGTGACTAATATCGAAAATCTTTCGATATAAAAGCAAAATTGTTTCTTAGGATTGGTTAGAGTTAGAAGAGGTGAAAAAATACGCAATTTTATCCCGATATTTGATTCTAGTCATGATACATTTTTATCTATCAATTTCATTTGTGTTACAGAGGATTCGGAGGTGCCGTTTCAACTTCCTTCAGCTACGCTTGTGCTTTTGCAGCAGTAAAGACATATGTGGACATCCGAGCTCGTGTCGGGTTATATGGAGCCTTTTGGATTTACTCTGGAATTTCAATTGCTGGACTTTTCTTTGTTTGTTGCCTCGTGCCAGAAACTAAGGGTGTCGAACTGGAAGAAATGGAGCATCATAATAATACCAATTTACCGAATGATACCACTAACCTAAACCCAAATTCTTCTGTTACTGCTAATACGAACATACCTCCATCATCAACCTGTTCTTCAACAAACCCTTCAAGTGCTCCTTCAAACGCCGCTGTCGCAACATTTTCAAACTGTTCCAAAGTAATGGAGAACCAGTATCCTCCTCCATTACGAACCCCGCCCGGGGCTAAACAACTTATGTTGGACCGAAAATATCTCAACAATCCAAAACATCACCTACATTTAAACTTATCGTTAGATAAGCCTTTAAATCCCTCAAATCCTGAAATTAAAGCCCCACTTACGAGTAGTTATCAATTATCAGGCGAGTCAGATATGTCGCAGTCTAATTGTCGACTTGTAAGTTACTGTCCTTTGCAGTGGGACCCACATCCACGAAATACTTACAAACATCCGAATCCTTTTCAAAGTCAAATTAATCCTCAAAATAATATATATCAATATAAACCACCTACGTATCATGAATACCATATCCCTCAACCGGTTGATTACAGGGACAATAATCCACATCGAGGTTTTCTTCAACAAACTCAATATCATCCGCTGTTTCATAATCATATAGAACAAGATTTCGAATACGATGTTGACCCTCGTTATCGGGGGCCACTTCATTATGTTACGCATAGGGGGGCAGAATTAGTTAGAGATGGAGGAATTTTTAGGCCCAAGAAAGGCACCGTTGTATGACCACTAGCCATGGTTTTAGGTGACGAATTCTCAGAGCATAATCTTCATTTAATCTCAAGATGAAGAAATTTTGCTTAAATTTTAGTTCGGTTTTTAGTGTGATACTCATAATATTTAAAATTTACTCAATGATGCCCAATAGCCCAATAATAATAATAATAAATAGCCAAAAGTATTCCTTCTTTACTCATAGCAATTACACTAAATTCGAGTTAAGTCTATGTCTATTATATTAATAACAACAAATTAAAGGATATGAAAAACGCCTTCAGCAAGGATACAACAATACATCACGATCTACATCATCTGTACTTAACGTTAGGTGTAGGGTACCTGAATACGATTGGGCATACTAGCGGGTATCATACAAATATTTTAAGTTTTGAAAGTCGCATTATTTGGTGTAACTCTCCGAATGTACTCATATGTAAAATAATATTTAATATATACAATAAGATTTCTAATTAAAACTATTAGGAAGTAAGCGCTGCCGTAAGCCCAAACATTTTCAAATCTTTCTTAAGGTGACAATAAAACATTTTTAAAAGTTAATTCCACTAACTAGATAAGAACTCTGCTGAACTGCAGGCAGGGATGACACAACAAAATATACTTCTATGACTCAAATACTAATATCAACTATAGACAATAAAAAAATTTCAAATAATCAATGGGTTTTCTGTTTTTCATGAAGTAGAATGCATCGAATATGACGATATTCTGAAAAACAGCAAGGCATCCCTTTTTCCTACATTTAACTTTCCCTAGCACTGTCATGTCATTAAAGTAATAAATATATTAAAGCAAAAGTGATATCGGGGATATCAGTATCAGCAAAAATGGGCCCGGCTAGCTTATATCTGCATGGCATAGGAATTCATTTTTAGCATGAAGCATAAGGAGGAGTCAATCTCTTTTGAACTTATGCAGAGTATGCATTAGTGTGATATGCAAACTATTTTGTACTGCTTGAATTAATAGATTGAATGAAGTGAAAGTTAATGCGCGCTTCCATGAAACCAATAAGACAATAATCAAAGACAATATATCTCTGAACGACAGAGTGAAAACTAACCATTATACTCCGTTTGAAATAAAATTAATCTTCTAAAAAAATTAAGATTGGTATCAACATAAAAGTTGATTCATCCCATCCTTCAATATTTGACAAAAGTTCATAATATATCTTAATAGAAATTTTAAAACCATGTTGAAATTTTAATAGACACCAAATATGACGAGCAAAAGTACTTCAAAATTAGACTGCCTTCCTTCTCGACTTTTACTAAATTTTAGAGGGATCGTCATGAAAAGCAGGTCGCATTTTACTTACTTTCGAAAATGCCTTTCTCCAACATACAACTGCCGTAGTTTGTAAACCGATGATGGGGAAAATTCAAATTACTATAAACTATAATAACTAATCCCGACAATTTGCACAAATATAGAAAACTAAATTTCTTTTAGCACACTTTATTTAATGCTATTCGGTTGGGTATTTTTTTGACAAAATAATTTCGATTCAATGGTATTTTCTCATTTGTCTTCTGTAATGAGTTGGTAAAGAACGAACGCCTTAATGCAATTTATTATACAAGAGAAGAACATGAAAGATAATAATAATAATAGCAACTCGCATCGCAGATATTCAGTAAGCTGCATAATAAATAATAATATAAGGCAAAAAACATCCGATATAAAAACGACTATTTGATGATTGATTGATTAGAGCTTACTATATACTGAAATGAATTATATTAAATAAATTTAAATCTTAGGCTTTCATTAAAATTGAAGATGTCCTATTAACTCTTAATCTTAACAAAATGCATGGTATATTATTGGTCTGTGGTAAAGAATGCTCGCAATATACACAACTTGCACGTCATGTTAAGTTAACGATCAGATATGTTGTTGGAAAACAATATTTCTTAAATGCGAATGATTTTTGGAATTCAGGTAAATGATTTGAGAAGCTTGAGTACTTAATATTAAGTCATTTTAATACTTGACAATCCGTTGCTTATACCAGTCATACTCACTGCTTTGAATAAGTAAAAGAAGATAAATACGATGGTGACTGCAAAAGCTTTTGTTTGTTCCAACAACTAAAGCATTACAAGCTGAAATGTGTGCCCCCCTTTGAACATGCAGTCAATCAAAGTAGTAGATATATAAATACAAATTCAAACAGTTTGTTGAAAGTTTCGTATTACTGTGACTTTTAGTAAAAATATATTAGTGCTTAGTGCTTAATAAAGCACAGCTATAATTGTTTTTATAAAACTGACACTATATGCTTTAAGAAACTTTATTTCTTTATTTTGTAACAAAAAACAGCCAATTTAATTGTTCTGTTTTGTAAATGAACTTTAACGGAGTGCAAGATATATGCTAATCTCAGTCAATACTTAACTTAAATCTATATAAATTAATTAAGAAAATCAATTATCTAAAAATAATCATTGGAAGTTACTGTGTAAAAGCTATATAACTATGATGATATTATAAAGAGCAATAATAAAATACGTTTCAATGAAAAACTGTAATTGTTGTAAAATGAATATCGTATATTGGATCATTGTGCTATCAGATGTGTACCGATAATCGAAATCGATGTTGTGAGCCTTGGTAAAACCTTGAGACGGAGAAGGAGATGAACTCAAAAAGCAAGGAACGGTTAGGTATTGGAATTGGATGTAATATTAATGGTACGCTACAATCAACAATTAAATTATTTTAAATTGAAGAAATAAATGTTCATATAAACTAATGAAGACGATGTTTTGTTTTACCCTTCACGATTTATTATAATTAAAAAAGGTAAAGCTCTTTTGTATCATATTATGTAATTACAAAAAAAGCCCTTACGAGTTACGACGCATTTCTTGTAATTTTCCATCTAATCTAATAAAGAGTAAAATTATGTAAACAAAAAGTCTGGAAAGAAACTAAAAAGACATCCACCATCCAGACAAAGACTAATAGACGCAGACCGCTATGTTAGTCGAATCAACTTTATCTTTATCTGGAGTGAAAAAATAAACAACATTTTTGCAAACGCAGAAACATATAATATTTAATAATGCTCAAGCTCAAATAGGTCTATTTAACAAATTATTTGGCATATTCATTTTGGAATGCCTTGGTTTGAATGATGTCTGTACACTCCAGCCTATTCGCATGTTGTCACAATGGATCACGATACCACGAACCCATTATATCATTCATTACTATTACAGTTGGTAGGAAAAGGAATCAATGAATCAACAAATCGTATGCTTAACGAATCGATGAAATAGATTTGAAAACATTTTTTTGTTTCTAGTGTTCTAAGAAACTAAGCAATGGAAGTGTTGGCTAACGAAAACGAATTATGTAAAATCAGTAAATTGTTTAGCTAACAACAAATATTCTTTTCATTGCATCTGTATTTGTCTTTATAGACTGAATAGACACATGAAAGTTATTTATATACCTAATAGTAATAGTATATTACTTATATCGATCTCACATCTCAATTTATCGTAATTCGTAATAATCCGCAATCTCGTTGATGAATAAAACCATGCATTTGAAAACAAACAACCTTTCCAGTTTTTTAAACTACAAACTATAGTAATAGTAGTACGGATACACAACTGAATTATTCAATTCAAGCACCCACATCAATTCATTTTGAGTCTGATGGATACAAAATACAAAGTTAAAATTTAGTCCAAACCGTTTCGTGATAGTTTTTTTTTTACAAATCTGGAATGGCCAAGTGGGATGCACAGGAAGAAGAATTGAACGAATGTCCTCTTACCCATTTGTTGATGATGTGTGGATCCGAAGGTGTCACAATCCACTAGGAACTGTCCGGTCTGCTGACCTCCAAGGGTTTGAACTCTTTTAACAAGAAGCTCAATTGTTTGAGCTCCAGTTAAACCTTCTTTTACTGGATATGGTTGAAGCCTATTAAATACAAAGGAAACTAATAAGTGTAAGCAATAGCTTGAAGCATTAAAGTGCATATTACTATATGAAAAATACAAATAAGCTTTCTCTAAACTTTCTCCAGCATAGTGAAGCTGGAGAAAGTTCAAAATCCCCTTTCTTTACTTTCTCTCTTCACAACTCGCACTAAACACTTCCAACCTACTATAACTTTATAGCATAGCACCTTGATTGTTGATTGACTTTATTCTATTTGAGGCCTTAGTTTGTATTACATTACAGTTTACCTAAATTAACTATGGACTTCGAAATAAATTCAAAATTACAAATATTACAAAACATGTGTAATGGCTTACAATGATACACCCATCGCGAGTTCCTTTAGACTCAGAATGCAATAAATCACACAAATACAATTACAGATGTTGAATTTCACCCTACTTTAAAACTGTCCACAGGTTAAAGGTCACACGACAATTTAGAAGAAACAACAAACCAACAAACAAAACTTTACGGCCGGTGTATGTGTGTTCTATAATGTCACTTTTCCCTTCGGCATTAAATTTCCCTCGGTTAAATTCTTATGAAAAAAGTCGTAGTTCAACTTTAGCC
>JAQGAA010001505.1:0-15418 GCA_034696425.1 Isotoma viridis | reverse complement strand
GGAGACATTTTTTGAAATTTAACATTAACTTCTTATGGGGTTATTTTATACTTTTTATGTCTAATGTCAACCGTTAACGTTGACTGCAACGAAATAAAGTAACCCACCCCTTCGTCTTATATGTGGACCATGAGTATATAGAGAAAGACAAGAAAGGAAACTAAAAAGAATTTGAATCTACATCCCATTACGGACTCTCATTTAATTTTTATGGGCCCCAAGGACCTCCTCTGCCACTACACATCGTGTAATTTAATCCAATGTTATACTACTGCCAAGGACTTGGTACAACTGCAATGAATTTTTCTTCAGGCTACCAGACATCATCACCTCGATCTCTGCACTTTCTCCCAGAAAAGGAAAAGAGATTTAGAACTGTACACAATTATAAAAAGCTCGTATAAATACACACGAATTCTAAGGTTTTGTAACAAGTACAATTTCATGTGACGTAATATTTTTCCCGTTTTCTTATTGTCTTTGTGATGATGATGCTACGAGTTATGTAAGTGATGTCTCGTGCTGAACAGGATGAAGTTACATAATTCAACAAACAGTCTGGCTTGATACAGTATACAAAGTCATGTAAGGATAAGTTAGATTAAGAATGTGGATATTAATAGAAAAGCGACACAACAAAAAAGTAAGGTAAGACAAGAGACAAGATGGAAACTCCCTAAGAGAAAGCAAAAGTTAACTACTTTCTCTTTCCGTTTTCCCTTTCCTTTATTTCTAGCCAATTCAATTTGGCTAATCCACCAGGAGTAAAAATGCCATTTAAATAAAAATACAAAAACTTCATGAATCCAATTAAAGTAAAATTTCAATCTAATAAAACTTACTTTTGTCTATCTCAGCTATATCCTATGTCTATAACATTTATGATACGAACCTTGGTTAAAGAAAAAACTTGTAAGGACAGTGAATGAGGTGGGTAGACAGTTTGTGACTTTTGTAAATGGATTCACGAAGGCTAGGCGATTTAGTTATGTAAGTTTTACCCTTATCTGCCAAGCTTATTCGTAAAGTTAGTAAGAAAGTTAAGCAAGTGAGTTACATAAAGTTTCCTTTATTGACAAGTCACAGAAGCAGAAATGATGGCTTACCCGCTACCATTACTATAAAAGTTGATCCTGATAGGCAATACGTGTTTAATGTTTCATATGAGATGAAAAAAGTGTATGTGTTTTTACTTTTGGGAATCTGTGTCTGTCTTGTCTAGTAATCTTTGATTCAGATAGTGCGAAACAAACGAAGACCTTTGGCCCTGTCACAAAATCCCAAGTTAGTGGTTGTAATTGAAGTCTACTACTAGAAAACTCTTTGTGTGAAAAGTTAGGTTACCTTTTTTATTCGATTGGGATTGTTCGTGAACGATGAGATTAGATGATTTAGATGTTTTTTCATTCGTGTTCAACAAAGTATATCTGCAACACTATATTTTAATATCGCTTTAAATGTTCTCGAAAATAAAATAAAAGTATTTGCTACCGAAAATTGTGTACTCCACATAGACTTTTTTCCTTAAAATCAACACACTGTTTTCTTCACTGCCTTTACAAAACGCAGAACGAAATAAATATTAATAAAGTTATTTTTTCCAGTTTCTTGAGCATTTTCATCCCATTCCTTTCATGGAGTTCAGTACAAATATAATCCTCAATGACTAAATTCACAGTAAATTGACCTTTTTGTGCAACTAATCGAAAAAAACAAACCCTATTTTTCCACCCAATGCATAAGAAGTTAATAATGAAACAAAAAATGGGTTTCTTTTACTTTCTTTTAATATTTAACTCAGTCATTCCTACTTCCCCATTCTTCTTACTTTTTTATATAAGTATACTTATTATTAGATCTGTGGTCACTCAAACGTGATGTTAAAGTGCAAGATGGGATTGAAGTCCCAAGCTGCTCTTACTATAAAATATTATTACAAGCAGATGCGGTTATGGTATTTTCATATAATACATAAATATATATAATATAGATACTCCAGTGTACATAATGCCGATCTGTCTTTATGTCACAATATCATCACATAATACATCACATCACATTACAAATAAATTGCAATCTGGACAAACTGAGAGCAAGAGTAAAGCAAGGGAAAGCAAACGAAATAACTTTTTGTGAAATAAAAGCTGCAACCAACCACCAAGAAGATGAGAATTATTTGCCGAAAAATAAACAGAATCAGTCACTCAACGTCAAACAAAAGGCTTTCTTTCCCTTTCCCTGCCTACTTAAGATCTAAGCCTGAAATAACAATGTTATCTCCGCCATTTAACGTCTTAAAATCCTATTTCACTCTCTCCTATCCTATCATATCATACTACCTACCCACAAAGTCACTCAGTCAGTTTCACTTAAGAACATAGTCAATCTTTCAACAAAGAGCTTCTTTTATCTAAACTAAATTCTAATAGGATTTACTTCGTTAAATACCAACTTGCTCTTTCCCCATCGTCAAGCTGATTTCCTAAAAGGAAAATGTTAGAAATCTGAAGTTAAGCTGATATAATTATTATATATGATGAAATCGCTTTTATTCTCTATCGTATTCAAAATAGATGCAAAACTTGAGAAATCCAATGAGCATTATTGCTGTTATATAAGTATTAACGAGTAAGAAGAACACAAAATCTCAAGAGTAAAAGCTACCGGAAAGAGATAAGTGAAAGATATTATTCTCTTCTGGCCCCATTTACCATATTATCACTCTTTTTGTCAGTCAATATTCAATATTCTACAAATAGCTTTTATACTCTTAACATTATCGACTACAACTATCACGCGATATGTTATGTTACAACTTTCGCTTAAATCTTATTAGTTAGCATCATCACCATCTTAAGAAATAAATCGCAGCTTGTAAAGAGAAATGCTTTTCGATTAGGTCAGATGCACTTCCTATTACATATATTAACCACGAAAATCTTATAGAAATCATATCGTATACGAAAACATATGTCGACAGATAGACTTCTTCTATACATATTCTGACCTCCTTTCTCCAGTTTTTTTGTCCAAATAAAGTAAGTCAAATCTAGTCTGAACTTTTTCTTCATATATTATCCCATCCTTACAAAATGAAAGGGGGAGTGGCAGCTTGATACCAGTGGTGGTTGTCTTCTATTGGTGTTAAGTAAGTAAAGACATTATGATAACATAAAACTCTCTGCAACTCAAGTAAACTCTTTGAAAGAGACATTTGCTCTTCTGTTTACTACTTTATAATAAAGTATCTTTCACTTTGTAACCGAACAGAAGTTCGTGTCTTATGTACATACCACCACGTCATTATATTCTCTGTACATACTCACTTCACCTATAGGTACTACTATCTACTAGATATGTACAAAGTTGTGTAGAAACACTGAAAAGAGATAACTAAATATTTTCTCTCAATAGCTTTCGGCTAACATAAAGAGTGGGAGGATTCTATCTGTGAAACTCTAAGCAAAGTCCCGGTGTAAAACAGTAAGCAAGTTTGAGCTTGCTTTCCACTCTACCTAATTCATATCTTTGTTCCTCTCTACCCTTATTCCTAGTACACAACTTTCTCCAACCTACCCTACAGAGAGAAAGACATCCAAAACTTATATCTATTCTAATGCTTCAAGGCTACAAAGTGATTCACGATAATACGTACAAAGGATTTGGTCTGAGCTCAAGCTTGGGAGAAAAATACGAGCTTTCCTTCCTCAAACTCGAACCTTTAGTCGAAGCCAAGAGTAAGAGCCAAAGGGACTTAACCATAGGGAACCTATGGTGAATGGTAAATGTTGAATGGTAGTTTCACATGAAGATGAGGTTATACTGCAATCATAATGTTGTAAAGTGAAGTAAGTACGAAGACGTGAGATCACATCATAGACACATTCAACATCCCGAAGTGATTATAGGTATAGGAGTATATGCTAAAGTTCCTTGTT
Organism: Isotoma viridis; assembly: GCA_034696425.1. NCBI lineage: Eukaryota > Metazoa > Arthropoda > Collembola > Entomobryomorpha > Isotomidae > Isotoma > Isotoma viridis. The sequence continues at coordinate 11,480 of JAQGAA010001505.1, read as the reverse complement.
CATCGGTGGTTGTGTGTTCGTTACCAGTCAGAAGGTTGTCAGGTTTGTACTGTGATATACCATTAGTAAAGAACTTACTTGTAAAGTGTAACATAAGTAGAGGCGTATCTTTCTATAACCTCTTATTTTACTTTCCTCTTGTCTAAGTTTCCTTCCGTAACTTCCGTTACTTTTTTCCTTTGCCTGTTCGTCTCCAAGACTGTACTATTCTTCCAGGGAAAAGGCATGTGAGATCGAAAAGGATGATGATAATAATATTAGCTACACCAAGCACGTTTCTCAGTGTATATCAGAATGTGTCATGAAGAAATGCTACGATATGTACAGACGTTACTGAATCTAGATTTTAGAGAATAGGGGAATTTACCCCTAGTCACTTTTCATGTAATGCTTTTTATATCCCTACTCGAAAGATACTAAAGGATGAGTCACTCTCTTTGGTTAGACAGGGTGATGTGTTGGGTTCGGTTATAAGAAAAGATCTCATGACTATATAACCATGTACAATATTACCGTCTAGTAGCCAAAACTCACTCGTGCCACACTTACCCCTACATAAAGAAATGAATATAAGAACTTTCTCCTATTAAACTTTCCACTATGAAATTAGAAACTCCAGAAGAAAAAGGGAGAAAGCCTCATTTATGTCTCGTGTGTATTCTCCCCACCTTCCAAGTATAATATTCTTCTTCGAGCTTGAGTAGAATAATGGCTATTACACTCGATCTATTTGATGTTATACACCTTATTTTTATTGTTATTATATGATTATGTCTATAGCTATTCTGACACAGTGTTATAACTACATCTCTTCTATTCCTCAGTAACTCCATGCGCTATTGTACTTAACTACGGGCATAACTGTTGACTTGATCTATGACTATGTATTAATCTCGTTCATTTCTCAACACAAGGAGACAGTTATTTTATGTGCATGTTGTGTCAGGAATAATATTACGATTATAATGATGCTGAAAAAGATCATCATGGTGCAACTGTAATAGACAAACAAAATTCAGTTTTGAGCTTGTGTTTCTTTAGAAATTCAGCACGAAATGAACTTATTATGAAAGACAAAATAACTGTTACTTTGACGTAAGTAAAAAATTAAACCCCAGAGATAATACAAAGCTTTTTACACGATAGAGTTTAACCTCCTAGGGAATTAATGATAAATTAACTTCCTCATGCTCTTGGTAATGATACCGTCGACTGTAGACTGCAGCTCATTTTTCTTTTCAGAACATTAAACAAAACATAACATTACATCGTATAAGAATAGATACGATCTCTGTGCAGCAAGCTGTGCTGTGCTATCTTTGATGTTGCCTTTGCAGCAGCATCGGTAATTGAGTATCTCTAAGGACTTTCACTGCATCTAATATGATTCTAGATGCCAAGCAATGTCTCGTAATATTGCTGCATTATATATAACATGATTTTAGTTTTGTAATAGAAAATGTGCAAGCAGTAGGTATAAATCTCAGGTAGATTACTTTCTCTTGGTTTTCTTTCATCCATGCTAGAAACGATACTTAAACTTACAAAGTAGAAGCTCTCACCTTGTACAATTGCAGCATTAGTAAGTAACTCGGAGAATAAATAAGTATCTCACCGCCTACTAAAAATCCAGCTGGAAATGTCGTAAAGCTGCAGTCACAAAAAAACTAAGTGAAAGCAAAAGCAAAAGCAAAGCAAAAACTAGGGACAAAAAAGCAGCTCCAGAAATAGTCATCATGGACTTTGAGTCTCACTCCACATTTTCAAGGCAAAAGAGATTCTCTTTGGAGCAAACCAATATCACACTGTCTGTGGATTCTATTCTTTATAACATTTCGAAATCAACTCAAAGGGGTGTCCAAGTACGTTCAAATATGCGATGTGTATACATGTCTTGCTTTCCCTTGGTCTTGAGAAATAAGTAGATCGATGTGAACATAAACTAACCAAATTATATGCATATGTGTATAATAGTGCCAAAAATACTTGAGCACTTTCTTCCAATGAAATGTAACGGTAAACATTATACATGTACCATCCCCATACACGAGTTACAATAATTCTCTGTATTCCTACTGATTTTAAAGAGAAAAGGAAAAACACCAGTCCATCGGTGAACTGTACAGCTACCAGATCGAGTTTTTGTTCGAGGGCTTCTATATGTATATGAATCTTGTAGGGAAAACCCCGAAACCCGGGTATCCCATCATGATGATGATCACCATCATCACAACCATCCTCATCCTACGCGTTTCGGTTCGGTCGGTTGGTAGCGAATTCATTCATGGATCGATACATGCTACTTTCCCCTATCCAATCTCAACTCTATCACTAACTTCTAGCTCCTTTCTCCCTTCAACTTTCTACTCACATTTAAACATTCTACGGTATTCCATGGAAGGAAGCATAAGCATACAACGGTATGTATTGTAGAAGCTCCTCCAACCCCATGACGAGTCTATATACTCCTTTCCAGTATTACTAAAGCCAACATCGCCATTTTGAAGGAGACTCCAACTTTCAAGACTTTCAGGTCTTGTAAAAGGAAGTTCCTATGTGAGCCTAAGCTCTCTGTGTGTAATTCGTATAGGGCAGAAGCACTTATTTCTCCCGAAACTCATTGGAACTCATACCTTGCATTACTTGCTACTGCTTGGTTCAGTACATACTGCTTTCTCCTAGTGGTTTGTTGTCAACTGCCACCACCTCCTTTTCCTCTATATACTTCTTTCTACAAAGCGATTGCATACACTTTACTTATCTTTCTTATGCGTTGCGTACGTACCTATGCAGATACCATCGGGTGAGTTCCCCTCCACCAGTAGTCATCATGGTACATTTATACCACCGACTTTATTCAGTTAGTTAGGTGAAAGGCAGTATTCACTAGTCACCTCACCAGTGCTTGTTTCTACCTGTACTTAAGCTACCATCACCACCACTATCACTTTTTCCATCCGATTACCACGCAGACATTATCTATTTCGAATCAAACTGGTTGAAACGGCTTCATTATTATGGGACACTAACCATCTGGTACAAGGGTGGATCTCTCATAATAGTTTTCCATCAGAAGATTATGGACTAGGCTGAAAATTGCTAACCACGCTTGTTTATTAGCAATCAGTTTTCCATAATAATAATTGGCTGCTAAAAAATTAAATCTTTATATTTTTAAACTCAAAAGAATCACGAGTATTCATAAAAACTCACTTCGCTCTTATAAATCTAACTTTCTCCGTTTTCTATGTGCTTATTACAAAAAGTTTTCCTAAACTACTCAAAGTAACTGAAAAGTTATTTTATATCAGTGGTGGTGAAATTCAATCATCAAGCTGTCGTCTTCGTCCAATTCGTTAGGTTTGACCTGTGACCACCTGTGTCTGTCGCTTTGCCTCTCTTCACTTCTTGGAATAAGGCCTTTGCCATTTCACACTCATCGACAGCAAATAACTGCACCACCGCTACAATCTTCACTTCATTCTAATCAACAAAGGCCGCATTCTGCATCTGCTGCTATTACAGCTTCATCTTCTTCAGCAAGGTCACTTTCAAGCTTTATCTCATCTTCGTTATCTCATAGACAAGGTGGTGAATCCACAGCATCACCATCAGCATCCACGTCTTTACAAAGAATACAAAGTCAAGGTATTTCCAAATCAGCAGAAAGACTTCCAACAAAAAGATTTGCATCGCTTTCTCTTTTGCAAAAGATTCAACTTGCCTCTGTTTCTACAGACAGTACTTCTCCTATAACCACACCCCCAGTAAATGATCAGATCAAAGGTGTATTTAATGGTTCTAGTCTTCAATCAGACGAACAAAATTTTTCAGGTGAAAGTGACGATCTAGAGGAGGAAAATTATCAAATAAATAGAACATCTAAACTTAGAGGACTTTTGATAAATCGAGAGTTAAGTAAAAGGTGTCGACGAATTTCTGACGATTCATCAGACGACGACACTGATTTTGAATTCCCTGAAGAGGAATCCCTCACCCTTGTCGCACCCTCACCAGACGAAGAAGGGAACTTTATTATAGCAACAACAACGAATACAGGCAACACTTATACTTATAGTACCACAAACATGGGCACCGTATTAAGCTTTTCCCCAAGGGGTTCTACAAATAGTGAGCCTGTCATCTCCTTATCTAATCACAATCCTCCGGATATTATTCTAACTCAAAGTCAATTGCACCATCAACATCTTAACAATCATCACCACTCATCAATCACCCAACCGTTCAAAAAACATTCCTTATTTTTAAATGCATTATCTTGGAAAAAGGTCACGAATAAGAAGAACTGTGCGAGTCAACAACAGACAGAAGCGCAACTAAAATTAGCTCAGCAGATGCAACATAATTCTAGCCAAACTACAATTCTTCATAATAATATAAATTCTAATTCTACAAACAGTCTGGTTTCTAGTAATCAAAATAATTTAACTCATAATAACAACCATCCTCATCATGCCACTCATAATAATAATCATAATGTACATCACCACCACCACCATCACCATAGTCATGGACGTATGCCCCTGGACACTATTCAACCATTTATAAATAACCAACATAATATTAATATCAATAACAACTTGAACCATGGGACAAATGTTAAAAATATCAATAACAACAGTAAACTTCCTCCGGTACTTTCACATCGAGGTAATTGATACATTTCTTCCTAATTTTCATGCGTCATAGTCATATTGCTTTCTATCAAGTCACGTTTTTTTACCGTATTTAAGTAATTGCAAATCAAAAAACATTTATAGTTCATATGTAGACCAGTTTATACAAAGCGTGTGTATTCAAGATGTTTTCCCCAATTTGAAATGAAAATGTAAAAATTCTTAATCACTGGAATTGTTTACCATTAGTAATTGCATCTGAAGTCACGGAAATTATTTTTTAAACAACACAGGGTCATGCATATCCTATATCCATTGTAGTAAATCAGTATTAAGCTTGTTTACCCATCCAGTATTTTACAATTAGGTCTTGTAGCTTCAATAACTCAGCATAAACAAATAAAAAATTCATGAATATTGACTCCAGTTTCTTGAATTTCAATTTCACGTTTTCAATGTGAAAAGAAATGATTTAAATGCCAACTCACAAAAGAGAAAAGTAGGCCAAGCTCCTAACTTCTGAAAGGATGTTTTACTCTAAACCAAGGATGCCCTTAAGAATTTAGATGAGTCAGCTCCAGCCAAAAATATAAACCTGAGTACCTACAACTCACGAATTGATCGTTAAAAAGATGGCTGGAGCTTTCACCTTTTACTTTCTTTAATTGTGTAAAGGAAACATACTATTAGTTTTCAGAGTGAACTTTTGCGTGCTTAAAAGGCCTTGCAGTGTTTAGTTACCAGAGTGGGAAGTTACATGACTTGTGTATGGAAATGCGACATTTTAATCACAAGCTACAACATAAACAATGTCAAGATGCATATAATATTGAACCACTAAACTCTATCAGTAATAATAGGTTTTCGTTCATAAGTACCAACTGCATTAAAGCCGTAAAAGAGTTGAGAAAAAATCTGTTGATAATGTTAAGTAGTACTTTTAGTGCATAGACCCTAGTGTTAACATAAATCCCAATAGCGCAGTAAGTCTAACCTTAAGTCTGACAAAAAATTCAATCCGTACTTCTATCATGTAACCCTACACGATTGTTTTCGTTATTCACAAGAAAGTTGCTTTCTTTCTACGTTTTAATAATAATTCCAGAAATTGCATTTCTTTCCCTTTGAATACATTTCTACCTTTTCCTAAACTATTTTTGAGATTATACACATTGGAGTATTCATTACTTTCTCTGTATAATTAAAAATTAGACTTGCCTTACTCATTTGTTTACTGAACTATTAGATTTCCTTCATATACATCATGCAAATGCACACAGGAATTGCTTAATAAATGTGTATTCATGAATTAATAAAAATGTTTCTTTAGGGCTCGATTTGGTTCGATGTCCACCTTCATCCCAGCAATCAAAAATTGATACGAAGCTCGCTCCCAAAGCGATACTGACATCGGGTCCTCTGGTAGGACGAAGAACAGTTATTCAAGCATCAACCTCCGAATTAATAAAATGTCTTGGTGTGTTCCTCCGTCGCAAATGCAAGAAACTCAAAGCTTTTCAGATCTCAGATGCTAATTTATGGCTAAGGAGTGTTGATCGAAGTCTTATGGTTCAAGGTTGGCAGGTAAATAAATAGTTTGATTATTGGATTTTCCATTTTTTGTATTGTCTTACCAATGCCATTTTCAATTTAGGTAATCTTATTAAAAATTTCTGCACTATTCCTCATCAACCTATACTACTTACTTGGCGACATAATCGTAAAATAGAAAGAGACACCATGACACGAATACTTACGTGTGTGTCATGCATTCATTTCAGGATAGAAATACCAAAAACGTAACAAACATGCATTTTCAACTGATAGGGTTGGGCTTGGGATTTGTGGTAGAATTTATAAAATCCAATTTTATACTTTCTAGCCTAACGTGAGAACGTGTTGAAATGAAATCAACTCTACATCACGTAAACCTATAGACAAAGCCAATTTTATACCTGAAAATAGAATTCTGTTAGATTTGCGATAGTTCAATGTGGTTTTCCCATGTAATCTTAACATCTTGTTATCAAACTTACAGCAGGGCTTTAGCCAACACATGAATTTCAAATTTACAACTTCTTTCAATCCCATCTAAAAAATACATTCTTGCTAAAAGTATGATTGCAAAGTGAAAGCCTGTGTGTGATTCATCCAATCAAATATTTAAACGAATAAACCCAACCCGTTATATAAAATCAATTTCTTTTGCATTCCTCAAACAACTTAACCAATCTACAATAGTCCCAATGCCCCTCACACGCCTTCAATAAGTTTACTTAGATAGACCAACAAAAAGCTAAATTTATTCCACTCAAGTTCATTAATGTCTCGGCCTTTACAACGGTACTACTAAATTCAGAATGACATTTACTATTTCACTGTCAAGTTTTGTTGACTCAAATACTCAAATTGACCCAACACAAACCTACCCCGTAATTACGTAAAGTCCTAAAGATAAGAACATAATTTCCTCTCTGGAAACTCATTGGAGTAAAGTTTTAGGAAAGTAATTAGGGAAGTTGTACAATCAAATTAGAGAGATTATTAGCAACAGCAACAGTAGCACTTTCTACAGGCACACACTCAATAGTAAAACCAAGGTGGGTTAATCATCAACTCAGGTGTAGTATAGAACGGAAACATTAATATGGACTTTCTCCTCTAGGAGACAGTCTAAGTACAAAATAATGATGGTATAAAGATTTTCCCTAGAAATTTATAAAGCTCACCTAATGCTTAACCATTAGATTATTAGTACACAATACTAATGATACGATTATGATGATGATATTAGCACACACGATATATTATTCTCTTGTGTAAAAGTACATTAGTTGATGAAAAGTAATGAAAGGATAGAGAATCGTGCGGTTTCAATTAGGTTTAAGTCTCAAAGTAAATTCAATCTAACCAAAGGAAATGATTTCCATCACACTTTCTAATTAACTTAGTTGTATACAATATACCACTCTATCCAAGTACCTAATTCTCTCTCTTTAGATTAAATTCCACTCTGACATCAAATTTTTCTCTTCCTCTTCTTCTATATATAGGACATAGCCTTCGTCAACCCTGCGAATATCGTATTTGTCTACCTCCTAATTCGAGAAGGAATTTCAGCAATCGCCACCACGTCTACTACTACCAGTAGTACTAATACTACTACTACCTGCATTGCCAATGCTAATAGCAGTAGTAGCATCAACAATATAAACTCATGTTGTGGGAACAACCGAGCCGGAAAAGGAACATCAGAATGTTCAACACCAAGTGAGGAAAGTCCTCCATCGAATAACAATTTCAGTGTTGGAGCAACACAACATAATAAGTCGTTATGGGATTATATTGAAAATGAAAGAGATCTGCACCATTACGTCCTGACTTGTTTGTATCTGTCCTACTCGTATATGGGAAATGAAATCTCTTACCCACTCAAGCCATTTCTTGGAACTGAAAACAGGGAAAAGTTCTGGGACAGGTAAGAGTTTTTGGAAACAGCACTTTCCTTTTATAAAAAAATTATCTCATTATTTCCTTTCAAGAATTTGTCTTCAATTCAAACTGTTTCTCTCTCTCCTCTTCTCATCATTCAATATTCCTTTCTTTGGTTTATTTCATCAACTATTTTGTTTTTGATACGCTGCATTGATTTTTATTTAGAAAAAGCTTTGCTTTCTCTACTTACGTCAATACACCCTCGTATTCTAGGTTCATAGAAGTTTCATATAAAATTTTGGAGTAGGAGGCTCGTGTTTCTGGAAACGTGATTCATACAAATTATCTCTGCTTTTTAATCAATACTGAGTTTTATTTTTAGATGGTTGGTACTTACAAGCGTACCCTAGAAATAAAACCTCATATTTTGGGATAGATTGAAACCGTAGGGATTCTTAGATTCAACAGAAATATTCAATGAATCATAATTAGATAGATTTCATCTTGTTTGTATGAAATTAAATTATGGTCAGAACCTTTTGACAATGATTTTTTCAGCTTGTTTAATATTCAAGAATTATGCTCAGTAAGTAGTCCCTAGATTTAATAGTGCGGAAAATGTAAATAGAAACCCTAGCCCATGCCAAATTTTCGAAATTGTAAAAGAACTAATTAATTATTGTGCTTGTTATATATGTAAATCATTCCTGCACAAAAAGTAATAGCTCTATTTATTACTTATTTTGGCACTATCCCATTATCTACTTAAGTAGCTTTTGTTCTGATTAAAACACATTTCCAACTGGATTTCTATATTTAGAATCGTTATATAATAATCTGTGAAACTAATGTGAAAGCTTAAATCTAAGCCATTGTGATTGACAGAGCAGAAGTGATTCCATTACATTACAACCATGATATCCCAAGTTATAAAATTCATTAAATCCGGAACCACTACTGGTATGATATAATGCACTTGTATAAGATTACTATTTTCTATAGACATGAGTAAGCTTTTAGCGTAGCTCTAAACGGAGTAGAAATTCTAGGAAATACTCTAGATTAACTGAATCACTTGGCTGAGGTTTGATCATTGCCTAGGAAGAACGATTAAATTCCCCACTGAATTGCAACCTTTAATGATTCTGATGATAGTTTAGGGAATTAATCTTCGTGGTGCAATTTTTCTCCCCTTTTCAACAGAAACTCGGTAATAAATTTGCATCTAGACTTAGATGATGATAAAGAGGAAATTATTTATTACAGCTAACCACTTCGCTTTAAAAAGTTTTTTTTTTGCTATATAAAATCTTTAAAGTCCTAGTCATAGCACAGTTCAAACTTTTGATCTTTTTCAGCTAAACTTAATTAAACCTTAAATCAGTGACAGTTTTGAAAAATAGATGAACTCTGTAACGAATGATAAATTTTCCCATGACTATGGCACATGATGTTTAGCAAAGCACGTCCATGTATTATTTACTGCATATTTTATGCAATTTAAAATTTCTAACTACATACGAAAGAAACAGAGACTTATAGAGTTAGACGAAAAAAGGAAAGGGATGAAGATGAAGTATGGATGTGATGTTATAAAAGAACTACAACCATAAATAACCTCAAAGTTTCTTTTTACTTAAGAACGGGACATGAGAAATGTTTCATTGAAATGTTCATGGCACTACAAACGCAAGAAGGATCAAACGATCAAGTCATTTTTTTTTGCTGAAATCCACTCAGAAGAATTTTGTTAAAATATTTACTCGCATGAATGTAACCTTTGCTTTGCATGGATGAAATAGTTTGAGAAAATCCATAATCCTTGTGACAATCTCTCCTAACACGACTCAACCCACTCCTTCCGTGATATTATTAACTACATATTTATAATTTATTAAACTTAAATTTTTTATATAAATTCCAGATGCCTACTCATCGTCAACCTCATGTCGAGAGATATGCTCCGGATAAATGCGGAACCAGCGTTTTTCACGGAAGTCTTTTCAGAACTCAAATCTATTGGAGTTAACGTTTAATAATTGGTCGGATTTCACTAGGGAGTATTTATTATAGTAAATAACCTTAAGTAGATGTGTTGAACTAATAGAGAAACTCAATTGGAATGTAATTTTTAAACTTTTAAAATGTTATAGTTCCAAGCGATGGCTATATCTACTTCCTATAGCTGTATGTAAATAGTATACTCTACATAATATATTGACTTAGAATATTATGGAATATGGGACAACCCAGAATTTACTGCTGGAAAAGCATTTCGAAATTGTTTTCAAAAGACATTTCGAAATTCTGAATTAATAGTACATAGTAAAGCATACTGGACAATTTTATGTGATTCTTTTAAGCCCTTTGAAAGCCAGTGGTAGGTAGGGTGATATAAAATACTTTAAAGATGTAAATATAATTACGAACATAACGAATTTTTAGAAAGATTTGTAAAAAAATAATTTACATGATGCGCTTTGTCACACTCGCCACATGAAAATTTTTAATAGATTTTACAAAATTATTGTATATGTATGTAAAATTCCTTGACTGAACTGTTCATATTGATTCTGTGAGAGTGTTTAGATTTATTGGTGATTGATGTGACATCGTCCATATATTTTTCAGTTGCTCTCTATAAACAAAAAAAAACTATAGGTGTACTTTTAGATTTCCTGGGTCAATAAGTCAATACTGATAGTCGACTACTTCCTGGATATGTTTTTAAATTCGGATAACAGAGTTAAATTTTCAATAATATGAATAATTGTATAATTTACTATTCAGCTCTTTAAGTACAGAGTCTCCATGCTATGGTTTTGGGCAACATTCCATTTTTCTATTACTTAATTTGAAAACATAGTGGATAATGCATTATATGCATATGGATTGAAAAGTTCGTAAATGTATGTAGATATATATACGTATGTGGTAAGGTGCTGCTGGCAATCTGCTCATTCCTCGTCAACATTTAAAAAATACTGTAAAAATAATTATAATTGTATGTTATTATAAGTAATGTAATATACGAATTCCTTATCAAGGTCTTGGAAGAACTCATCAAGCATGATATTGTTACATGATAATACATTTGCTTTTGAGTGTGCAATTGTAAATATTGTTTAGGTTATAATACATTCGAAAAAGGTTTGATGACAAATGTGTCATCAGCATTAATTGTGATGTTTAAAAACTTTCATTTCCTTATAAAATAAGCTGTATATACCAAAGAATAATGATTGTAAATATTGTGTTACATTTGTTAGTTGTATTGTAAACCTACATGTAATCTTTCAACAGGACAAAAATTTCCATTAATTTGTAATTTTATTTTTAATGATAATCAGCAACTTAGAATAATTTTCTTTTGAAGACATCATGCTACTTTGCATAGCTAATCCAAAA